>APFE030234217.1:0-13411 GCA_000404065.3 Pinus taeda | reverse complement strand
GAGCTTGTTGAGCTCCATATAATCTGGACACATGCGCCATGATCCATCCTTCTTGTGCACCAATACTACTAGAGCATAGAAAGAACTTTGACTAGGTTGAATTATACCAGCGTTTAGCATTCATGCAACCATACTCTCAATTTCACTCTTTTGGGCATAGGGATATCTGTACAGCTTGATGTTTGGAGGAACACTTCCTGGAATCAGATGAATAGCATGATCATGATCACGAATAGGTGAGAGACATTTGGGAGTCTCAAATACCTTGGAATGGTTGTCCAATAATTTTTGGAGATCTAGAGAAATAGACAATTCTAATGTGGAAACATGTAGTGAACATAATTGTGCAATTAAACCTCTTTGTTCCTTTTTTAGAAGCTTTGTCAGACCGTTAGAGTTGATTATCTTTCCTTGTTTCCCTGCAATACCCCTTAATTCAACATCCTTTCCTTCCACAGAAAACTTCATGAAAATTTCTTGAAAATTAAAAGTTATTATACCCAAGGATTGTAGCAATTGGACTCCTAGTAGAACATCAACACCTCCCATTGGAATGGAAAGCATTGGGCTAGTCAGTACATATTCTCCGATGGATAGCTTGATATTATGGCACTTTCTAGAGCAATTTATCATTCCTCCATTTGCAACCATCACTTGAAACTCTGGTGTTGGATATAGGAAGCAATTCAATTCCTTTTCTATCTTATAATGAATAAAATTGTGGGTACTTCCTGAATCAATCAACACTATTACCTTTTTCTTCTTGATTTGTCCTTCTATCTTGATGGTTTAAGGAGTGGTAATTCCAACCAATGCATTACAAGATATGGTCGGATTCATTTCTTCTTTATCTAGGCTTTGCTCGTGGAGTATATCCTCTTGTTTTGACTTTCTTGCTCCTTTTCTTCTTCCTCTTCATATTTGATATAGAATAATTTCTTCTCACCACACTTATGACCTTTAGCGTATTTGCTATTGCAAATGTAACAAAGCCCTTTTGCTCTCTTTTCTTCCAATTGTTGTGGTGTAAACCCTATAGGTTGTGGAAGACTAGGGGCAACAACACTTCCATCTTTATGTTTGTGAGTGTTATGCTTCCTGGTTGCCATAATTTTGCTTTCCATTTTTCTCGCTAACCTGAATGCCTTCTCTAATGAATCAGGTTCCCAAAGGTGAACATCATTTTGGATATTATCATTTAAAGTCCCTATGCACACATCAATCCTATGCTCCTCTGGAATATTTTTTTACCCTTATGTTCAATTTTTGGAACCCCTCAATGTGCTCTATTATTGAACCCTTTTGTTTGAGACTTATCAATTGGCTAAAAAACGTGTTGCTTTTTGTATCCTCATATATGCTGTCAATTCTTCCATAAAAATTTCCCGAGTGATAGTTTGTTTACGAGAGCAAAGCCATTGGTACCATACAAATTGATTTGGCTCCAAATATAAAGTTGCAATATGTACCTTTTGTGTGTTCCGCACATTATTGAGATCGAAAAATTGCTCCATCTGTAATATCCATGTTGCGAGATCCTTGCCATCAAAATTCCTCATATTGATTTTTGGAATATGGTGCATCTTCGGTCCAACATTAGAGTCTATGAAATCATGATTAAAATTTCTTTTGTTCTTATCATGAGTTTCCTTTACTACCCTTTCACCGTTAGTAAGCATTTCTTATAGAAACTTTGTCAAATCTGTCTTCGAATCTGTCTTCAAATCTTCCATGCCTGTCTGCATTTCTTATAGAAACTTTGTCAAATCTATCTTGGAATTATTGATATAGAATTATTATATATGTGGGAGGGATTTCCTTTGCCATCTTGTTTTTGTAAAAAGAATTTAGGAGAAAGCACAATTATCTTTTAAAATATATCGGTTTATATTTTACATAGAAAATGTATATATCTGTTTATATTTTACATAGAAAATGTAAAATTTTGTAGGAAACTTTATCAACAAAAATATGACCGTTATAATAGGACATTATTATGTTCACTGGGCGGGATTGGATTCTTTTTTGTCACAATGCAAAATTACAATTAACAAAATACCTCAATTTATCAATCAGTAAAACCTAAATTGACTAGATTCTAAACCTTAATACGAACTTGAATTCATTGTTTTTACTTTAATTTATCTATAATTACTATCTAACACTTGTTATCAATTGATTCCTATTGATGTTTACAAACTATTTAATTTATGTTGATAAATTAATTGAAATTAAGAAAACCTTATTCCAAAATTTTGTAAATCATTTGCTTACTTTAAATAAGTACACTTTTGTACAGTGAAATGATATTTTAATGAATTACTTTATTTAAAATGAAACATTCTAAAATATGGAATATCTCTTATGTTTTCATAATTATGCTAATGGGCATGTCTATTTTAGAATATAGTTTCTATAATTGTAATTTATAATAATTATTAAGTGGATGAAACATATTTAATATGCATGGAATGTTTTAGAATATTCTCACTCATATTGACCAGTCAAAGGTTGAGATTTATCTCCAAACTAGTTATGTATTTTTTTCATTAATTAAGAAAATATCATATCAAGGAGTGTCAAATGAAATGAATCATGTTTTCTTGGGCTTGGGCAATTGATAAACCATAATATTGGGGCATGTTAGTTTTTGTAGCATTGGATGGTGTTCTAGTCTCGAGACTTTGTTGAGAGGCTAAAACACAGAAGTTCTCCAAAACCCAAAAATCATTTTTGGAAATTCCACCTACAGATGGCATAATTAAAAAATTTCTTAATCTAACATAGAAAAAAATGTTAATTAATAGTAATTAATTGAGAAATGTTAGAATTCTATTGAAACTCACGCAAATCGACTTCGAGAAGATTTCAACCATCTATTAAACTTTAATCCTACTTGTTGGAGTCTCAACTAAATATTATGAGAAGAGGTCAATGAGTAGATAGATAAAGCACTAATACAAATACTCAGTGATCAAAGGAAATTTGTGGTAATTGATTCAAGAGTGAGATTGAGCCAGTGATCTAGTAGTAGGTGTCAGAGGGGCAAAGTAGTAGAGTTCTGGAGTGTGGGAGGCTGAAATTTTTTCCAAAGAACAATGCAAGGACTACGCAGTTGCATCAGGGAAGTAGTTCGATTTGGCTGAAGGTGTAATAGTCTGCCATCTACATATAATTTTTTTCCTATAAATAGTCTTCCCGCATTCCCTTATAAACTTTATTCCATTCCTACTTGTTTGTTTCCTTTCCATGGTAACATTATTCCTTACCTTAGTTTATGCAACATCACGTGCTCTACTTTTTTCGGGTATACATATAAAATCAACATATAAATCATGGTGTTGATATTTTTTTATCCTTTTCATCATTATGTGACAACCTGACATATGATTAAGAAGGTGTGTAGGTGGTCAACATGTCAATTTCTTTTATGAATTCGTTGAATGACCCCTTTTCCTAATGTTAAACCCAACGATTGGTTTACGCAAGGTGAGGTGTGAATATTGTTCTAGCTCCTTATGTTTACTTGGATAAGTGTTGTAATCTTTAACCTTGGTATTTTTAACTATGTATTGGGAATTGTATGTCACATAACAAGAGTAACGCTTTTCTCTTTTTAACTTAATTTTCAATTTACATGTCCTGTTATCGTATGTCGCATGTTGGAATTGGTTCTCTTGCCGAATGCACTTGTGCCACCTAGGCCAAGTCCATGTAATTGTGACACGGTCTATGGTACTTTTATTGGGAATTTTATGGTAAATTCCAAAACAAAATCAATGAACAGAGAACAATGCTCTGTTTTTCTCCATGATCTTAACACAAGGAAGCTATAAATAAATTATTTTATGAGAACAAAGTATTACACACGCCCACAAAAGCTTTGTATTCATTAATCAAAGACAACTGTTGTTACAAAAATATTATGCCTCTGTCTCAGGGATTACACTAAGAACAATTCAACAGAAAAAAATTACTCTGTCTCCTTTTGAAAAGATTTACACTGCTGTGTGTAAATTTTTCATTTACATTTACTGTTGTAAATAAAAAAAAATTACATGGATTTACTGCTGTAAAATTCCTCTTTTCATTCGTTGCTACGAGTTTTACATAACATTGTATGTTCAACCAACAAAAGACATTACAATTGCGCTCTGTTGCGCATTCCCTTTGATTTTACACTGTTGTGTAAATTCTTCATATTTTTTCTACTCACACTCTGCTGCGTGGATTTTACTTACATATCCAATACACAACAACAACAACAACAAAAATCATAACAAATGCAATTACATATGCCCATACTTCTGTGCATAAAAAAACATTAAAATTTAAAATTCTACCAACATTTACTTGTGCCCATACTCCCACTAATAGAAAATAATTAAATTAAAATTTTTTACCTACGTTCTACCCATCACAATAAATTTCATTAATTACTTTTACGAAGAAAATGGCTGTCAAAACAAAAACTTCACGTCAATTCCATATAGTGCAGGTCTGTGGTTGTACATAAACCGTTGATCTGCCCTCTACAAATCGGACGGCTATGGTCAATATCAGAAGGCCCATTTCTGCTGAAGTTTACGCTTCAATAAAAAATGGTTTTGCAAAATGTACTGAGGACACGCGTCAAAAAGTGATTGTATCATGGGCATTTGAGAAAATACCACTTCCTTAGCAAAAGCGGTATGATGGAAGACTAGTGGTTTTGCTGAATTAAATGCGCGTAGTACAACAATTTGAAATTAATTTTTCAATGCTCCCCTTTAATTTCAACTACTGGGTTATCAGTCATACCCAAACATTTCCTCAAAAATTCGAAACTTTTCTAGCCGAATGGCTTGGTAAAAATGTCTGCAACCTGCTCTTGAGTCGTGGAATGTTTTAAAATAATTTCTCCATTGTTCACCAATTCCCTTATGTAGTGAAACTTTGTGTCATTGTGTTTTGTTCTCTTATGAAACACAAAATTCTTGGATAATGCAATAGCTGAGCTATTGTCACAAAAAATCACAGTTGCTTGTGCTTGTTCTTGGCATAAGCTCCTTAACATCCTTCTCATCCAAATTGCTTGACATGCTGCAACTGTAGCTGCCACACATTCATCCTCTGCTATAGACAATGCTACAATAGGCTGTTTCTTAGAAGCCCATGAAATGGCTCCTGAACCCATGTGAAAAACATAACCGGATGTGCTTTTCCGATCATCTGCACTTCCAAGCCAATCACTATCAGTGCATCCAATTAAATTTGAACATTTTGAAGTAGTATATAAAATGCCAAACCTTTTAGTTCCTTTAACATACCTCAAAATTCTTTTTGCTGCCTGCCAATGTGCTTCTTTTGGCTTATCCATGAATCTGGAGATCAAACTAACAGCGTGCATTATATCCGGCCTAGTTGCAGTCAAATACATAAGGCTACCAACTATGCTCTTGTACAAACTAGGATCAAAATCCTTACTGCTGTCCTCTTTGTTGAGTTTTAATCCCATCACTGTGGGAGTGATTACTGCCTTGTTGTCCTGCATATTAAATCTTTCAAACACTTCATTTGCATGTTTCTCTTGTGAAATAAAAATCCCATTTCCACTTTGTTCCACTTCTATTCCTAAGAAGTATCTCAGCAAACCCATGTCATTCATTTCAAATTCCTCTTTCATGACTGCTTTGAAATTCTCAATAAGATAATCATCATTACCTGTGAAAGTAACATCATCAACATATAATACAACAATTACAATTTTACCATCTTTTTATTTCATATAGAGGGTGGGTTCTCCCTCATACTTTTCAAATCCATTTTCTAGTAGATAGGAATCTATCCTACTGTACCACGCTCTTGGTGCTTGCTTCAGCCCATAAAGAGCTCTCTTCAATCTGCACACTTTGTGCTCTCGACCTTTCTTTTCATAGCCTCGAGGTTGTTTAATGTAAACCTCTTCCATTAACACTCCATTTAGGAATGCCGACTTCACATCCATTTGGTAAACTTTCCACTTGTTTTGTGCCACTATGGACAACACTACTCTCACGGTTTCCATTCTTCAAACCGGCGTGAAAGTTTCCTCATAGTCTCTCCCATAATGTTGCTTATATCCTTTGACAACAAGTCTTGCCTTATGTCTTTCTATTTTACCATCAGCGTTACTCTTGGTCTTGTAAACCCATTTAACTCCAATGACTTCTTTACCTTTTGGTAGTTCAACCAAATCCCGTGTCTTGTTTCTTTCTATGGTATTGATCTCCTCATCCATAGCTTCTATCAATTTCCTATCCTTAATTGCATCTTCGAAATGAATAGGGTCATCAACATGAGAATACAAAGCAAACAAGGAATTCATACCTTCATCATAAATGTCACTTAAATTTCTGAACTTCTTACCTCTTTCATTTGGTGTGCAAGTGCTTGAAGATGCACTTGAATTTCCTCCTTGTGACATGCTTGGAGAAGCACTTTCATTTCTCCTCAAGGGTGTCTCTTGCTGCCCTTGTGTTGGCGCTGCTGCTTGGGGATGTATTTCAGACATCTCCTCATCATCTTCATCATGAGACAAACAGTTTTTGACATTCGTTGTTTTCTCTATGCTTCCATCCCAAGCTTCCTCCTCAATGAACTGAACATCTCTGCTCAGAAAAAACTTCTTGGTAGATGGGATATGCAACCTATAAGCTTTGGATTCCTCACTGTATCTGATGAAAATACATTTCTCCCCTTTGCTGTCCAACTTCTTCCTTAGCTAATCTGAAATGTGTGCATAAGCCACACATCTAAAAACTTTCATGTGGGTGACTCCTTGCTTTCTCCCACTCCATGCTTCTTCTGACACTCTATTCATCACTGCTTTTGTAGGGCATATATTCAAAATTTATACTGCACAGTATACAACTTTAGCGAAATAATCATTTGGCAAATGCTTCGCCTTCAACATGCTCCTCGCCATATCCATGATTGTCCTGTTCTTCCTTTCAGCAACTCCATTTTGTTGCGGGGTGTACCTAGCTATAAATTGCTTATGAATTCCATTTTCTCTACAAAACCGTAGAAATTCTTTGGAGATATACTTACCTCCTCTATCAGTTCTTAGAACCTTGATATGTAGCCCACTCTCGTTTCCCACAAGTGCTTTGAAATTTCGAAATTTTTCAAACACTTCACTTTTGTTCTTTGGAAAATAAACCCAAGTTTTTCTAGTAAAATCATCAACGAATGTTAAAAAATATTGGCTACCTGCTAGTGATGGAGTTTTCATCGGTCCACATAAATCTGAGTGGACAATCTCTAGGGGTGCCTTTGCCCTTATGCTTTTCCCTGATGGAAAACTTTCTCTGTGTTGTTTCCCCAAGATACAACCTTCACAAAGGCTGTCCGATTTCTCTATCAATGGTAATCCTCTTACCATTCCTTTTCTACTCAACAAGTTAAGACCTCCAAAGTTGAGATGTCCAAATCTCAAGTGCCACAACCAATTTTCATCCTTTGGTATGCTTTGGAAAGCCTCTTGTGTCACTGCTGCTATTACTTCTTTATTTTTCAAATCTGCCTTTATTCTGAGAGGGAACATCCTGTTCCTTGTCATCTTCACTTCAGCTATACATCTTTTGTTGGGTGCTCTATCCATGATGGTGCATACATCACTCACAAAGAAAATAGTGTACCCCTTTTGAAGAAGTTGTTCAATACTCAAGAGGTTACATTTCATTCTAGGAACATAATAGACATCTTCTATGGTTTTCTTTTCACCTTTCTTTGTAAATATTTTTACTTCTCCTTTTCCCATAACAAAAATTTTACTATTAGTCCCAAGTGTGACTTGTGATTTCACATTTTTATCTAATTTAGAAAACAAGGCTATGTTTTCTATCATATGGCTGCTGCAACCGGAGTCTAGAAACCATATATCATCATTGTTTGTTTTAGCCATGTTACAAGCTATCAACACATTATCTTGGCTGATATTTTCTCTAATGATATTTGCACTAGATCTATTATTCATATCATGTTGCTTCTTCCTACATTCATTGGCATAATGCCCATATTTTTTACAATAATAACATTGGACATTGGATTTTTTATACCTTTTTCCTTGAGCATGATGTTGTCCACTTTGTTGACTGTTGCCTTAGCCTTGGTTTTGATTTGGATTGCTGCATTTTCCTTGAGTGTTTGCTGGATTGGTTCTTTCACCTTTGTTTTGGCTTCTGCCTCTTCCTCTCTTGTTTCCTCTGCCTTGACCTCTTCCTCTTCCAAAAGGCATCTGGGTCTTAAAGGCTTGCTTTAGAGATGAGTTTTCATTTCTACTCAACCTCTGCTCATGTGTTATCAGTGATGCATGTAGCTCATCCACTGAGAAGTTTGAGAGATCCTTTGTCTCTTCTATGGTGGTGACAATCACATCAAACTTTGAGGGTAGGATCCTCAACAATTTCTCCACAATCCTCCTTTCTTCAAGAATTTCTCCATGAGTCCTTATCTGTGTGACCAGACCAATTACATGTGTGAAGAATGAGTCAATATTATCTGACTCCTTCATGCAAAGATTTTCAAAATCTCTCCTCAGCAACTGTAGTTTTGATGTCTTCACTTTCTCCATACCTTGGTAGGTTGTCTTGAGAGTTTGCCATGCTTCTTTGGATGTCTTGGCTACTTCTATCCTTGGAAACACGCTCTCATGCACTGCTTGATATAAAAATACAAGGGCTTTTGAGTCCTTCTTCCTATTGCTCTTCAACAGATCTTTTTCTGCCTGAGTTAATATGTTAAACTCATTTTCATCTGCTGGTTCTTCAAACCCATATTCAACAAATTCCCATAAATCTTGAGAAGCAAACAGGGCTCTCATGGTTATTGCCCAATAGTCATAGTTTTTCCCATTAAACTGTGGGAGCTGAGTATTAAACATACCCATGCTAGTGCTGGTGCTGACCATTCTTGCACTCTAAAATATGATTCAAATACTTGACTGTGTATTTTAAAATAACCGTGTTTTCAACAGCAACACAAAAAAAACTTGTGAAATACCTTGGATTTTTGACTAAGTCTTCACTCTACTAGAGAATCTGCTGCAACAAAAAATTCCTTCCTTCAGCTTCTTTGACACCTTCAAAGAGCCTGGACAAGCTTTGATACCACTGTTGGGAATTTTCTCGTAAATTTCAAAACAAAATCACCGAACAGAGAACAATGCTTTGTTTTTCTCCGGGATCTTAACACAGGGAAGCTATAAACAAATTATTTTTCTGAGAACAGAGTATTACAAACACCCACAACAGCTTTGTATTGATTAATCAAAGACAACTGTTGTTACAAAAATATTCTTCCTCTGTCTAAGGGATTACACCAGAAACATTTCAACAAAAAAAAATTACTCTGTCTCCTTTGTAAAATTCCTCTTTTCATTCGTTGCTGCGAGTTTTACATAACATTTTATTTTCAACGAACAAAAGACATTACAATCACGCTTTGCTGCACATTCCCTTTCATTTTACACTTCTGTGCAAATTCTTCATTTTTTTTCTGCTCACACTCTGCTGCGTGGATTTTACTTACATATCCAATACTTACTTACATATCCAATACACAACAACAACGACAAAAAAAACATAACAAATACAATTACATATGCCCATACTTCCGTGTACAAAAAAATATTAAAATTTAAAATTCTACCAAGATTTACTTGTGCCCATACTCCCGCTGATAGAAAATAATAAAGTTAAAAAAATTTACCTATGTTCTACCCATCACAATAAATTTCATTAATTACTTTTTTAGAGAAACTGGCGGTCAAAACAAAAACTTCAAGTCAAGTCCATATAGTGCAGGTATGTGGCTTACATCAACGGTTGATCTGCCCTAAAAAAATCAAACGCCTGTGGTCAATATCGGAAGGCTCATTTCTGCTGAAGTTTAGGCTTCGATAAAAAATGGTTTTGCAAAATGTACTAAGGGCAGGCGTCAAAAAGTGTCTCAGGAGCATTTGAGAGAATACCACTTCCTAAGCAAAAGCGGTCCGATGGAAGACTGGTGATTTTGATGAATTAAATGCGCCCAGTACAACAGTTTGAAATTAATATTTCAACAACTCTCCACCCTTCGATTGTTAAATTTAAGTGCTCTCAACCAACGGCTACTATCGATTCCTCTTCTTTTACCCTAGTGATAGGGTTTGTAACATGTCTCATTTGTTAAACTTCTTGTCTCACTCTTGTCTCTCATCTCTTGTAACAATGTTTCTATGAGGAAGGAGTTTGTCACAGTTGGGCTTTTCTGTCAAGGTTTTGTTGCACTTTCCGGAGCTTTGATGCCTTCACTACCCATTTAAGAAGGTAAATTTTCCAACGATGCTCGTTTTAAAACTTATTTAAGTACCCTAGTATGTTGTTGGTCTAAAAATATCAGTTATTATTTTATTTTTCACTTTTTCTATGTCCAAACATAGACATAATTGGGTATTCGCTCTTATTTCATGATTTCAAGCAAGATTGGATTAATTTTTCCTTCTAGTCTGAACTCGGCAAGTCATTTTTTTTTCATGGTTAGGCTTATAAAGATCTCCTGAATAATTTGCTATGTTTATTCAGGGTTACTTGCACAATCTGTTGTCTTCTCTAAATTTGACGAATATAACCCTAATTTTCATTGTGCAAGAAGAGTGAAACCCTTCTGGGCGTGCTCCTTAGTGCTGGCTCAGTGGGGTACTGGTGTTCTACTTTAAGTATTTGTATTCCCCTCAATTTCGACAAGAATTTTCTTTTAATGTTCCTCGAGGGTTATTGTATTCAAAATAAACCTTTTTTTTCTACGCTACACATTCTAGAAAAATGCTAGCTCACAGAGGAAATCCTTCCTTCTGTTGGGGATTTTTCTGGTAAAATCCCAAAAACAAACAATTAACTGAATACAGAGCAATGCTCTGTTTTTCTCCTCAGGATCTTTTGCATAGGGAAGCAAATAAAATTTCTGAGAGCAAAGATTTTCACTCCAATAAAACCTTTATATTCATTAATAAAAACTCTGATACATTTTTCTTCCTCTTATTCTGAGGGATTCACCAAAAAATTTTCACCAAAAACAAAATTACTCTGCCTATGTTACTAATGATTTTTACACTACTGTGTAAAATCTACGTTCACATTTATTGCTGTAAAAATGGCTTTTACATTTACTGCTGTAGAATAAAAATTCTTACATAAGTTTACTGATGTAAAAGAAATTCTTTCACATTCACTTCTATGTGAAATTCTTCATTACATTCGAAATGTTGGGTTTCACATTTCATATTCAAATAAAAAAAACATTGCCATACCATTCGTTTCAATTAACAACTATATCCACCTGTAAGAAGAAATCCTAATTTCATTCACTGTCGGGAGATTTTTTTTTCTTCCCCTGGTTTTCTATTCGCTGCCGCGAACCCAAAATTGCTTCTCCACCCATGTGCAATACTGAACTGAAGTCAACACACAAACCCCAAAACTATATGGCATACATACTATGGGTTAACCAAAAAAAAAGTACGCCGTATGAAAAACTTTAAATGTATTACCTAAAACTATGACATTTCATTAAATGCATTAAATAAAACGTGTGGTAAAAGTAAAAATAACATTCGGGCAGGTTGTTTAAGATGCTTTTCCATTGACCTCATCGGACGCAATTCGCACACCAACCTCTCACAAAACAATCGAAATTTAGCTTCCGGGGAGTGGGTGGTTTTGAGTTCGTACACTGGACGCGTGTCAATTAGTCGGGGTGTTCGGAGGCCCTCTGACAAAAACAACTTTTTACCAAAAGTGTTGTGAAATGATTTGTCGTTTTCTGAAGTGGTTTTGTGAAGTGGTTTTCCAGAGTTAATGCGGGCAGTTGGAAATTAATATTTCAACACTCCCCTTTAATTTCAATTGTTGGGCATTCAGTCATACCCAAACATTTTCTCAAAAACTCAAAGCTTTTCTGGTCCAGTGACTTTGTCAAAATGTCTGCAACCTGTTCTTGAGTCCTGCAATGTTCAAAGCAATTTCTCCATTGCTCACCAATTCCCTGATGTAATGAAATCTTGTGTCAATGTGTTTCGTTCTCTTGTGAAACACTGAATTCTTGGATAATGCAATAGCTGAGCTATTGTCACAAAAACTCGCTGTTGCTTTTGCCTGCTCTTGGCCTAAGCTCCTCAACATCCTTCTCATCCAAACTGCTTGACATGCTGCTACTGTAGCTGCCACATATTCAGCCTCTGCTGTAGACAATGCTACAATGGACTGCTTCTTAGAAGCCCATGAAATGGCTCTTGAGCCCATGTGAAAGACATAACCGGAACTGCTTTTCTGATCATCTACACTTCCAGCCCAATCACTATCAGTGTATCCAACTAAATCTGAATGTTCTGAGACATTATACAAGATGCCAAACTTTTTAGTACCTTTGACATACCTCAGAATCCTTTGGCCTCTCCATGAATCTGGAAATTAAACTAACAGCAAACATTATGTCAGGTCTAGTTGCAGTTAAATACATAAGGCTGCCAACTATACTCTTGTACAAACTAGGATCAAAATCCTTGATGCTGTCCTCTTTGCTGAGTTTTAATCCCATTACTGTGGGAGTGATTGTTGCCTTTCACTCTTGCATATTAAATCTGCCCAACACTTCATTTACATATTTTGTCTGTGAGATAAAAATTCCATTTTCATTTTGATCTACTTCTATTCCTAAGAAGTATCTCAACAAACCCATGTCAGTCATTTCAGATTCCTCTTTCATGACTGCTTTGAAATTTTCAATAAGGTAATCATCATTGCCTGTGAAAATAACATCATCAACATATAACACAACAATTAGCAATTTACCATATTTTTCTTTGATGTAGACTGTGGGTTCTCCCTCACACTTTTCAAATCCATTCTCTAGTAGATAGGAGTCTATCCTACCGTACCATGCTCTTGGTGCTTGCTTTAGCCCATAAAGAGCTTTCTTCAATCTGAACACTTTGTGCTCTTGGCCTTTCTTTTCATAGCCTAGAGGTTGCTCAATATAAACCTCTTCCATTAATACTCCATTCAGGAATGTTGACTTCACATCCATTTGGTAAACTTTCCACTTGTTTTGTGCTGCTATGGACAACACTGCTCTCACGGTTTCCATTCTTGTAACTGGTGCGAAAGTTTCCTCATAGTCTCTCCCATACTGCTGCTTGTATGCCTTGACAACCAGCCTTGCCTTGTGTCTTTCAATTTTTCCTTCATCATTGCACTTAGTCTTATAGACCCATTTGACTCCAATGACTTCTTTACCTTTTGGTAGCTCAACCAACTCCCATGTTTTGTTTCTCTCTATGGCATTCATTTCCTCATCCATAGCTTTTATCCATTTCTTATCTTTAATTGCATCTTCGAAATGAATAGGATCA
>APFE030234215.1:0-12296 GCA_000404065.3 Pinus taeda | reverse complement strand
TGTCAACAACTATAAACTATTAAATTAATTAATTTCCAAGGCATTTGAGGAATGGATGATGAGAAAAAGGTAGGAAATGGTCATGTTTTGGGAGGGAAAAAGGGTCTTAGAATGGTACCAACATCTTGTTGTTCTTGTTTTCCCAAATGGCAAGCTCCTTGTCTGAAGTGTGTTTTTCAAGTGAGTTGTCTCCTACGCCTTCAAAGACTCCTTCCCACAAATCATTGAAAATTAGAGTGTGTTTTATCTTTCGATACCACTCAGGATAGTTCTCCTTACTAGTGAGAACCACTCCCACAATAGATATGAGTGAATGCATTCTTAAAATATGACTATGTGCTTCAAAATAATTACAGTAATTGCAAGTATTTGTAAAATAATTTGTTTTCTTAAAAAAAATTCAACTAAGCATGTAGCTTCTCAATATACTTCCATCATATACCTTATGTAGACCATATATGTAATTTTATTATATGAAGGTTAACCATACCATATATGTCTTATTTCAAAAAAAAACAATGCATTTATAAAAGAGCCAATGCACTTTCAAATAACACACTTCATACCATACATGTGGAGTATTAAACAAATCAAACACATGGTCATACGGCCTCAACTTATACACCTCGACTAGTTAGTAAGAAGACTGCACCAAGCATCTTTGTGGAATATTACCACAGTTGACCAACACTCACAAAACATTCAACTCAACTCCATGAAATATACCGATAGTCATTGTTGTCACCAATTTTCTCTGTGTAATTAATGGGAGACTGTGCATATTTTAATGGGAGACATACGTTGTTGCAACGGTCTTGGACACATAAGATTTTAACACACAATATGTTGCTCCTACATACAATTTAAACAAAGCAATGACTAATGTTTTAATGTACTAGATATTGCAGGTTTCATGGATTTAATGAATTCAACTAGGTTCTAGTAGAGGGAAAAAGGATCGGTGTAAGCTTCACTTGGAGATGAGGGGATAAGCATACCACACAAGTTTTTTTATAAAAAAATTCCACACTGTTTATGGGAAAACTAGTGTCTTTTCGATCTGCTAGTCCCAATAACATTTGTAGCTATCTTAGAAACAAGCAATCAAAGCAATTTACGATTTCCTTTATGTATGATAGATAAGAGAGCAGCAAAGGGGACCAACCTCGATCTTCCGCTTGACTCCTTGCTTGATTTCTCTCTTCCTTGATATAGCTTGCAACTCCTCTCCTATTTGTCCCGCTTTAGAGAATGCCTGTAGAGAAAAAGTAACAAAACACCATCAAAGCATCTCGATCTATAATATCATAAACAATGAAGAATCAGAAATACACTGAACATACAATTGCATTCACAAATACACGATTGTATGGAGGAAAACTCAAAGAACTTTATTAAAATAGAAGGGAGAATTACAACCCAGTAGTCTGATCCAGCATCAAAGCCCTCTTCACCTCATGAAAAGCAAGATCACCCAACAATACAATGTCTCTTCCCAAAGATAAAACAACAACACTTCCTTACAAATTACAAAATTCCAGCCTTTTGATCTCTTAGATGAGGGATCCATTTATAGATGTCTTGCAAGGGTGTGAGTCATCTCTGGGTTTTTGATTAGTGTCACTCCACTTGTAGTTCTTGGTTCCACTTGGATATTTCATTGATCTCTTACTCATCCCTGGGCGAATTCAGAGAGCCAAGTGTCATAGGAGAAGTTTATAAAGGATTCCATGAGCATCCACTTAGCAAACTGTCTCAACCATTTGTCCATTCTCGCTCATCGCACCCTACAGAAGGCCTCTTCAGTATGCATCACACTTGGCTAGTGTAGGAGCCAGTATGCATCGCACCTTGATAGTGGAGCAGTCAGTATGGTCTAATTTTGGCCAGTTCTGAGTGGATTTTCAGGTGGAACTTGTGGGGAATGATGTAATCAGTTGACCATGATCCTTTAGGGTATGAAACAACACGTTTATGGGTTAAAGAGCCCTTGGTTTATCGACATATATGATTGGGGTTGAAATGCCCAAATATGTCTATAACAGTTGCCCCCTAAAGCATGAGGTCGTAAATCTTTTGATGTCAAGTGAAATGCATTATCATGAGGATCCAAGGTATTCGAACTAGAAGGTGACCTATATAAGATACAATAAAATACATTATCATCATATTATTTTCATGATCTAGCTGAGGCGGGCATTCCCATGCTCAACTTTATAAATTCATTTTCATGTACATAGGATAGATAATCATCTGCAGCTGCAGACTGGTGATTCTTTATATGTAGAGTCATCATCCCTTAGCTTGGATGATCATCTGTGTAGCTTATGTGTACATTTTATGTCTTTATATTCCTAAATATATCGCATCCCAGATGGATGAAATTAGATCAGGGATCTTCAAACTCGTTCAATCTTTGCCCGATGTACAAGTCGATCCATGTGAAAAGATGTTCTGAACTTGAACATGGAAAGACATTGCCTGATTACCAGCCAATGATGTAAGCTATTAATAGGCGCGAGAGGAATCATCGATAATGATAATGACCCTCAAGGTACTACAACACAATTCACGTGGTGTGAATATATGATCTGATGTCGAACACCATGTCAAATCTTTCAGTCGAAGGCCATTGATGTAAACCTGTCGCCAGAAGTGAGAAACTTGCCATTGAGGCATGTAAGCTTCAAAGTACTGAAAGGGTTGTTTCTAAGTCAAATTCTTGGATAATGAGTTGATGTCGACAAGAAGTGACCCATCGTAGGAGGGCCTTGATGTATCCAACATCTACGACACGAAACGAAGCAAATAATTTTCTGGATGTGAAAATGATCTGATGATACAAGGTTCAGGAATGGCGGTCATGAAAAATTAAGGGTGAAGGTATTGCAGTGGATGAGGCGTTAGTTGGATGGTGAATTCTCTGAATGACTTCTCTTGAACATATCAGTGACACTGATATGGATTTGTAGCGTTAAATCCAAAAGATGGATGGTACAGAGGACCAATGGTGATATGATCGGTGAACGGAATAACCCAACCCGACTCAATCATGGTGATGGAGTGAAAGTGTCATGTTCAAGAGCGACCTGCTACAAATAAAAATTTTCAAGTTTTCTTCACTTTTTCCCCAGTCATTACTAACTAGTACCTCTTTATTTTTGTCAAGCTTGAGGAGGATAACATATGCTTGTTCTATAATTTTCTCTTCGGGAAAACCTGTCGCTATGTTTTAGTGAGCCTAACGATAATGAAACTCATTCTTGTCTAGATGGAAAAGTTTGTCGTTATTGTTTTAAAGAGTTTAATGACAAGCATAACTCAGTCCTTTCCATGTTTAGAGCTTGAAAAGGGACGAAAAGGAAACTCCAGCAGTTCTTTTCGTATCATAATCCCTTGGGTCTGAAAAATATTAAAATAATACAAAAGGATGACTTTTCTGATCACTTTAGCGAGCCGAAAAAGACAAGTGCTCGATCTTTTTGTGGGATAATCCCTCAGGTCCAAAAAGATTAAATTATAGGAGGGATGGCATTTCCAATCACTTTAGCGAGCTGGAGAGGCCACTTGCTCGAAAATATTTTCATATTTAGCGAGTCAAAAAAGAGTTTTAAAATAGACTCATTTTTTTAGGAACTAGTGGAGTTTAGGGTAGAAAATGGGTTCTGGGTAATCTTGGAACTAGTTCCAGGTAATCTTGGAACTTCTCACAACATGGTGGTGTGAATAGGTTGGCTAACAAGACCACTCATCGCAGCTGTTCCTCAAAATGGTAAACAATCAAGTGGAAGCGTATGGTTGCCCAAACAGATGGAGGTGATGGAAGGAACACAACCAAGGTTCGAAAGGCAGATAAAATGGAAATCACAAAGGTTATTTACTAAAGGTGGGTTCATTTTTTAATGAGCTTGAACTCTGGGGGAACATATGCTCAGTGGCGGGTTTTTTTTTTAACGAGCTTGAACCTTGCGGAAACATTGCTCATACCAGTAGTTAAAGATGTCTCTCATTGGTAGGTTCATTTTTTAGTGAGCTTGAACTCTATGATAACATATGCTCATTGCCTTTTTATGTAGGCTAGAAACGACCAAACTAAAAAGATAAAAACACTAAAAAGCTAAGGAACTACTAAGGTTAGGTAGGATGGTTTTATCTTCCGCCTAGACAAAACCTTTCCTTTGGTCTGTCTGCAGTATAGAAATTGCCGGGCCAATTAACCTAAGAAGTCGTAACTAAAAAGCTAAAAAGCTAAAAATGCTAAAAATCTAAAAAATGAAATTGGTCAATTTTCACTTGCATAAAAAGGTTTGCATGCCCCCAGGCATCAAGAAAAGGATAATCTCCAGGTAACCATATGGAAGTCACTACGGTTAGGTAGGATTGTTTCTATCAGTAGTTATACCAAAACACTTGCTTGGTTTTCTCCTTGGAATGGGTGGACAAAAGTGAATGGTGTGAGATTACACTTCCAATCACATAACCTATAGGGAAACCTATCTTTTCACCTGGGTTCGTCTGGCTGGACAAGGGTGCATGCCCCCTAAACTTCACTACATTCATTGGATTACTTGCCGCAATCAGGTGGATGGAATGAAGGTTGAAGAGACACTCTTGATGCAAAGAGACCATTTAGGGATGATGTTTTACTTGGAGCTGTGTTTGTACCGGGAAATGACAGTTGGTCAATAAGATGGACCATTTTGCCTTCATGTGGGAAACACATCACTCGAAAGAGTGTGGAAACAATAGCTTCCATGCTATAAACATAGTCACACCCAAGGAGTATATTGTAATCTAATGGTCCTTGGACTACCATCATGTTCAAGTGAACGGTTTTCCTTTTCAAAGTTATCAGCAACTTCGGAAGGATCCCTAACGGTCGACTAGTTTCTTTGTTAAAGCCTGACAAATTTTGTGTCACAGGCATAAGCGATAGTGAACCAAGTGCTTTCCAAGCAGCTGAGGAAAGGATACTCACTAAAGCCCCTTCATCTATGATAGTGCCAGACACGATCATTTTGTAAACTTGTACTATGATCCGGAATGCTACATTAGATGGAAGGTGGGGTCTTGCTAGTCGATTCCAATTAAAGGAACGACTAGACTGCTTGGAGGGGGTACCGGATAAACGATTGAATGAACCCCTTGAATTGGGGAATTTTCCTCCTATTGTAAAGGAATGGGCGGATTTCCTCCAATTTCATCAAACTCTATATTAGCAAAAAGAATTTGAACGATATTGTTCTCATTCTCTTTGGAAATCATATCATCTGAAGGTGGACCTTCTAAAGGCAAGACTGGGTCGACTGCCATCTCGACCTGCTGAATTTGGTCCAGTATGGACTCAGAAGGTTCACTCTCAATGATACGTGTTTCGACCGACGATTGAACTATGTCAGTCAGATTTTCAACTAGAGAAGGACTTGGTGAGAGTTTCTTGTATCCAGGTGGAAGTCACTGCAGTGAAGGAGGATGCTTATGCAAGATTCTCTTGGCCTTATCCAGAAAATGACAACGGGGAAGGCGATGGTCTCCTTCGCATAATTGACATGGAATTTTGACCTTTCCTTTCTGTCCAGGAACTTCATTTTCACTAGTTGATGGTGTGCTGTCAACATGATCGCCAGAGGTTGATGACACTGGATGGTGCAAACGGGGAGACCATTCTCTCAAGATCCACGAAATGCAAGGACAATCTTGATGAAAGTGGTTTTCTTTGCAAATTAGACAAGGATATTTAGGAGACTTAATGTGTGGATTTTCACCAGATGATTCATTGTTGCCCCCTTGCTTAACTGACTTCTTCTTCTTCTTCTCCTTCCCTTTCTTCTTCTTCTCAGCCACTTGGTTACTAGTATCACTATTTTCACCAAGCGAAGAGGAAGAAGGGGAGGGAGAAACAAAGAAAGTAGAAGGTGAAGGGTCACTTTTGGTATCAACTGGTGGTTGATTCGATTGCTAAGGAATTACGGTATTTTGAACGATAGAGGTTGAGAATAGCCATACCGACAGACCAATTGTGATTCCCGGAAGGGACAATGTGGCCATATACGGAGTACCAATATTTCCCCAAGAAGAAAATGGACTAGGATTCCCCTCAAGAGGGATTCCTTGATTGGTGGACTCCATTATCTCAACCTAAGATCAACGAAGGAACAGGGATGTTATTCTGTATTAAATAAATTTTAATGATGCTTTGACACAACTTTGCTTTTTCAATTTTTAAGAGTTGAGAAAAGGCTAAAGATGACTCTAGTTGCCTTCGATTTTTAATGAGCCTGAAGTGACAAGTGCTCAGATGGACCTTTTAGTTTAAGGAGTTGAAAAGGAACGAAAGTGACTACTCTGGAAATCTAGACAGAGGGATTACCAAACCAATCGCAAAACTGCAATATACACCTTGGTGGTAAATTAAAGAGAAATTACCAAGGACTTATGTACGACAATCAATCTTCCTGAATGCTATGTTCAGTGCATTACGATCGATAGGGCGAAAGACATGGCTTCCTATGGATAAAGGATATCAGCCTATTGTGGTCTCCCAATATATACTCGATGGTACAGGGAGCACAAGTCCGTACTAGCACTTGTTGTATCAAAGAGGAGGAATCACCCATCCTTCGATGAAAACGATAGTGACTAGGTTTTATGACGCCGTAACACATCACTAGCCTAGACCTCTATATGTGTTACGTTATGTTTCGTTGTTAAGTTCATTGAGATTTATTTTAGAGTTGATCTTGTTTAGAGGTTTGTCTTTCAAGGTTCACCACGTGATGTAGATGTAAAATTCCTAAATACGCAATCTAAAATGATAAACAATCGTTTATTTTTTTTAGCAATGAAAATCCTAGCTACTAAGGAAAGAAGATTACGATTCTTTCAACAGAGAGCAAAGAGCACACACTAGATGCACTTTTCCTAAATCATTTTTCGCACACAGTCTAAATGCAAATGCAAATGCATGTATTTTTTTTTCGTTTCCTTAATGTGAGAATGCCAAAAAGGAAAACTAACTATAGATCTGAAATATTTTCTTCAAAGCGATATTTCAACAATTTCTTTTCAAAATGAAAGGAAGACTAAACGAAACTTTTCGATTTCGAATAGAAAATTGCTTTCGACACTTCAAATATTAACAATTCAAATCAAATACATTGACAAAAGTACAATCGATTATCTAGAGGAGGAAGACTTTACGACACTCTTCTTTTTAACTCAAAATGATAATTACGACACTTTTTTGCATCAAAATGACAGTTCGATTTAAGCTACTTTTGACGAAGGATCGTAAATGATGGACAGATACTTAAAAACATTTACTAACCCTAATCAATGGAGGTTGAACAATGTAAAGGAAGGAGGCTTCAACAATGAGATATTGATCACAAGTAGCAAAACAACTAAATAGAGCTAAAAACAAGGACAAGAAACCCAAATTTCAAAGAGGGAAATAGGATTAATCAGTCATCGCACCTGTCCTTCACAGAAATAGGGATGCATCTCACCTGCTACACATGAGAGGTGTGATGCATACTGGCTTCCAGTTACAGACTGTGCGATGGGCCAGGGAGCGAAACTGAGGTGGGTTTTTGCTCAAATTTGCAGCTAAGTTCAATGATTTAGGCTGAGCTATTATAGACAATAAAGAACAAAGTATAGGGGTATGATCTTAGGAGGTTATTGAGCTACCACAAGGGCGTTTAGAATGCTTATAAGTCAAATGTTCAGTTCATAAACCAACCCGGAGATTGATTGAAGTAGCGTTCATCTACTTTGCAATTGCATAGCAAGAGCAATTCGAAGGCTATCTAGCTAACTTCAGGCTCCGTCTGTAGTTTATAAAGAAAACAACAATAACAAAGAAACAAACTATTCGCTCCCCAGTGGAGTCACCATTTTGTTTCTGGGAAAACTAGTGTCTTTTCAATCTGTTAGTCCCACTAAGATTTGTAGCTATCTTAGAAAGAAACAATCAAAGAAATTTGTGATTTTCTTTATGTATGATAGATAAGAGAGAAGCAAAGGGGACAAACCTGGATCTTCCGCTTGAATCCTTGCTTGATTTCTCTCTCCCTTGATAGAGCTTGCAACTCCTCTCCTACTTGTCCCACTTTAGAGAATACCTGTAGAGACAAAGTAACAAAACATCATCAAAGCATCTTGATCTATAATATCATGAACAATGCAGAATCAGAAATACATTGAACATACAATTGCATTCACAAATAACAAGATTCATAAATACACGATTATATGGAGGAAAACTCAAAGAACTTTATTAAAATAGAAGGGAGAATTACAACCTAGCAGTCTGATCCAGCATCATCCTCCCAGCATAAAAGCCCTCTTCACCTCATGAAAGGCAAGATCACCCCACCATACAATGTCTCTTCTCAAAGATAAACCAACAAAACTTCATTACAAATTACAAAATTCCAACCTTTTGATCTCTTAGATGAGGGATCCATTTATAGATGTCTTGCAAGGGTGTGAGTCATCTTTGGGTTTTTTACTAGTGTCATTCCACTTGAAGTTCTTGGTTCCACTTGGAGATTTCATTGATATCTTACTCATCCTCGGGCTAATTCAGAGAGGCAAGTGTCATAGGAGAAGTTTCTAGAGGATTCCATGAGAATCCACTTAGCAAACTGTCTCAACCATTTGTCCATTCTCGCTCATCACACCCTACAGAAGGCATCTTTAGTATGCATCACACCTAGCTAGTGTAGGAGCCAATATGCATCGACCTTAATAGTGGAGCAGTTAGCATGGTCAAGTTTTGGTCAGTTCTGAGTGGTTTTTCAGGTGGAACTTCTGGGAAATGATGTAATCAGTTGACCATGATCCTTTAGGGTATGAAACAACACTTTTAGGGGTTAAAGAGCACTTGGTTTATCGACATATATGATTGGGGTTGAAGTGCCCAAATATGTCTATAACACACACAGACATAGTATCACCACTAACTTTAAAAATATTTTATGCATTCAATCAACTATAACTTTTCTGCATTCAATCAAATATTTTATGCATTCAATCAACTATAACTTTTTTGCATTCAATTAAATATTTTCTGCATATACGACATTCATCAATCATCAAACTTTTCAAGTTCTTAAAATACTTACCACACGTCAGACGCCACATAATTTGAACTGTAATCACACCATTCAACACAAAGCCTCTTGGTAGACGCACCAATATTCACACCAGGTTGCAAAGTAATGGCTCAATGAAAAAATAAAACCCTTTCAATAGTAGGATAGAATACGACATGCAATCCTACCAATGCATTCAACAACCATGCATGGGATTTTGTAGGGAAACGACAAGGGTGTTAGTTTGCGAAAGATGCAGAACAAAGGTAGAAAGGAAGCCAAAAATGGTGTTGGTTCTGATACCATGTCAGGCTAGGAGGTAACTCCTCAATTCAAATTGTGTTATTGCATTAAGATGGATCATAGATATATACATGGAGAGAGAGACTCTTGGGTTTCATATCCCAGTGTCTCTTTGTCTTCTAATTCTCCTTATTTTCTATTTACAATATTTACATGGATATATCGAATCCCAAAGATTAGGTGTAAACATAACAGAAGGTCTGTGATAATACAAAACAAAGGAGGACTGAGATGAAACCCCTTCTTATCCTCTTAAGACATGAACATTTAAATACATCTTGAAGAAACATCTCATTCAATATTATCATAGTAGTTTCTTATTTGAAGTGTAATTTGTGTTCTTCATTTATTGTAATACACTATGTATAACTAAACTTGAAGGTATTGTAAATTTGAAGATTGTAGAGGAATTGGATTTGCTTACCTCTATGAGTTGTAATATCAAAGATAATGGGATAGGAAATATAAAAAAATTGATCAAATAAGAAAAATTAAGAAATCAAATACTAAAGCATGTATGTCATGATTAATATGTTGTAATGTACAATCACTTAAAAAAGGTATTGATGATGAGTTAGAAGAACCAAAAACAAGCAATTGCCATATCATTAAAATTCCTTCTACACAAAATTGCCTAAATTGTTTGTAAAAGAATCATGGATCCAAAAATCATGGACACAAATCAAATGTATATTCAAACTCTAATTGTGTAAATCCCAATGATTAAATATATATCCAAAGTACACTAGTAGAAAATGATGAAATTAGTGGCTAGGTGACTAAAAACGTTAGTCACCACAATTATTTCAAGTGAATCACTACTAAATTTGAGCAATTTTTAGTGATCGGACTAAAAATGACTAACTTAAACGACTAATTTAGTCTAGGGATAAAATATACGACTAGATAATAAGTGACTAAACTAAAAGTGACTAACTAAAATGACTAATTTAGTCTAGGATTAAAATATATGACTAGATAATAAGTGAAAAAATTAATAATGATTAACGTAAATGACTATTATAATCTAAGAATAAAAATATGACCAAATAACAAGTACAACAAGGATATGAATTAGTCATTTATGTTAATATTTTTAATTGTGTCACTCTAGAAATGGTAAATTACATTTTTGATACTGAAGTGTTACATTTCACTACATGGGTCTCTGAATCCATCTACAGTGTTAAAATTTAGCGACAAAAGGGTCTTTAAATCCATATACAGTGTTAAAATTATGAATACAATTTTGTCTCTAAAGTTTAACACTACAGATGGATTCAGAGACCCCCTTCTTTGAATCCATCTGCAGTATTAAATTTAGAGACAAAGGGGTCTATGAGTCGATTTGCACTGTTAAAAATTTTAAGACCCTCATCTGCAATTTTAAACACTCTAGAAATGGAAAATTGTTACTAAAGTGTTACATTTCACTAAATTTTAATGCTATAAATGGATTCAGAGACCCCCTTAACCCCCTTAAGGGGGGTCTCTAAATCCATCTGAAATGTTAAAAGTTAGATATTAGATGGATTCAACAACCCCCTCAAATGGGCATGTGAATTCATCTATAATGCTAAAATTATAAAAAATTTATACAATATTATTGAGTATAAGTTTACAATATATAATAAATTTACACTCCTTTTGGAAGGAGGAATAAGAAAGAGAGTTTGAAATTGATATTGAAGGGTTTTAAGAGTTAATAATAATTTATTCCTCTCATCTTAGAGAGACAACACACTATTTGTTGTGGAGTTTTTGTGGTGTTGTTACGTACCATGGTTGATTATTGACTAGATTCATTGAGACAATATTGATTATATTAATTTGAATTCAAAGTATGTTGATCAATTTAAACCTTATCAATTAATATAAATATAGATTACTCTAAAGCCATATTATTCTATACATAATTTTACAAACACATGCAGGGGTTGCAAAACAAAGCTCAGTTGTCAATCTTGCACCTAGGTAAAAGTTGGATTATTCTCCACTTATAACAAATAAAGGAAACTCAATTATCAAATAGTTGAATTATTTAAATTTAAATTTAAAAAATGTATGTGCTTATGTATTTTTAGTTGATAATAATTAGCATATTATTATTTATATTCCCTCATTTAAACTATACAATGTAAAATAAAAGGTATTTTTAAATATTATGATCCCAAATTTGAAGATGGACACTTAGCCTAGTTTTTATACCATGGTAGATAATTGTTTTCAAGCCAACAAGTATAAATTGTTGAATACCATTTAATTTGGAAATTATCCCATCCCAAGCCTTAATTTTATCTTTCCTTCTTATTTGTTTGTCCAAATACATTATCCCACCAAAAGGATGCATGCCCTTTCAACTTTGTGAATATATGCTTCACTCTCTTGGGGTCCTCAATTTATCAAACTCAAGGTATTTCTCCATTTTCCCAATCTAATAGATCATCTAGTCTTATCTCCCATGGGGCCTCTACATTTCACTCTTCATTACTCACATCATGAATATATAATGTGACCCCTCTTTTCTTAGCTTCCTCCATGGAATCCATTATAGTTAACATGAACCTCAACATCTAGGGGATTTTATTTGTCACTATGTTTCCATCTACCCTATGCTTGTATTCCTCATTCTGTTATGTACTCTTTTGCAATTCTCCTTGTTATAACTCCACCAAACAAATTCCCTTTGATAACATTGTTCTTCAATTCATATGTGGGCCTCAAACCTACTTTGATACCAAAATAATGCAGCCTAAATTAGTATTTACATAGGCAACAATAATCATGGTTACAAATTGTTAAATTGGCAACTAGGGCCAAACTCCATGTGGGTTGGCTTATTTATGGCAGCTGATATTTTTATTGGATCCCTCTCATCGAGAGGTGTAGGAT
>APFE030234212.1:0-14693 GCA_000404065.3 Pinus taeda | reverse complement strand
TTATAACTCTTTATTAAATTATTTTAATCAACACTTAATTAAAAGTTACAAAACACTTTTTAAAATGTTGTAAATTGCTTAGGGTTTAGGGTTTAGGAATTGTTGTTTACGGTTTAGGGTTTATAACACTTCAGTAAATGGTTATACTAAACACTTCAATAAAAGTTAAAAAATTCTTTTTAAAATGTTATAAAATTCTTATGTTTTAGGGTATAAGGTTTGGTGTTTAGGTTTTAGGATTTAGGGTTTAGGATTTATTAAAATGTTAAGAAATTATTACTGTTTAGGATTGAGGGTTTGGGTTTAGCATTTAGGGTTCAGGGTCTAGGGATTATAACACTTTACTAAATGACTTTAACAAACACATAAATACAAAATAAAAATTTCTTTTTTAAATTTTATAAAATGCTTAGGGTTTATGGTTTACAGTTTTGGGTTTAAGGTTTAAGGTTGGCAGTTTAGGGTTTGGGGTTTAGGGTTTAGGGTTTAGGGTTTGGGGTTTACTTTTTAGATTTTAGGGTTTACGATTTATAACAACTTAGTAAATGCTTTTAATAAACAATTAGATGAAAGTTCTAAAATGATTTTTAAAGCATTTTAAAATGCTTACAAAATGCTTTTTAAAATGTTATGAAATTCTTAGGGTTTCAGATTTAGGGTTTGGAGTTAGCGTTTAACGTTTAGGGCTTATAAAACTTTAGTAAATTAT
The DNA here is from genome assembly GCA_000404065.3 of Pinus taeda. Taxonomy (NCBI): domain Eukaryota; kingdom Viridiplantae; phylum Streptophyta; class Pinopsida; order Pinales; family Pinaceae; genus Pinus; species Pinus taeda. The sequence goes on along the minus strand of APFE030234212.1, from coordinate 13,984 downwards.
TTTAATAAACACTCAAATAAAAGATAAAAATTACTTTTTAAAATCTTATAAAATTCTTAGTGTTTACTGTTTACGGTTTGGGGTTTAGGGTTTAAGGTTGGGGTTTACAGTTTAGGGTTTGCGGTTTGCGGTTAAGGTTTTGGGGTTTAGGGTTTAAGGTTTAGCTTTTATAACACTTTACTAAATGATTTTAATAAACACTTAATAAAAATTAAAAAACACTTCTTAAAATGTTATAAAATGCATAGGAATTAGGGTTTAGGGTTTAGGGTATAGTGTTTAAGGTTAACGGTTTAATGTTTATAAGATTTAGGTAAATGATTTTAATAAACACTTAGATAAAAGTGACGAAACACTTTCTAAAATGTTATAAAATGATTAGGGTTTAGAATTCAGGGATTAGTGTTTAGCAGTTTAAGTTTAGGGTTTAGAATTCAGGGATTAGGGTTTAGTAGTTTAAGTTTAGGGTTTAGGGTTTACGGTGTAGGGTTTGAGGTTTTTGGTTTAGGGTTTAGGGTTTAAGGTTTAGGTTTTAGGGTTTAGGGGTTAGGGTTTATAAAACTTTAGTAAATTCTTTAGGGTTTAGTGTTTAGGGGTTAATGTTTAGTGTTTAGGGTTTAGGGACACTTTAGTAAATGATTTTAATAAGCAATTTAAAAAAAGGTTACAAAATGCTTGCTAAAATGTTATAAAATTCTTAGGATATAAGATTTAGGGTTTATAACACTTTAGTAAATTCTTTTAATAAACAATTTAAAAAAAGTTATAAAACGTTCATTTAAATGTTAGAACATGCTTAGGGTTTAGGGTTAAAAATGTTATAAAATTCTTAGGGTTTAGGGTTTTAAAAAGTTACAAAACTCTTGATAAAATGTAACAAAATTCCTAGCTTTTAGGGTTTATAACAATTTAGTAAGTGCTTTTAATAAACACTTAAAAAAGGTTACAAAACACTTGTTAAAATGTTATAAAATACTTAGGGTTTAGGGTTTCAGTTTGGGTTTTAAATTGTTAGAAAATGATTAGGGTTTAGGGTTTGGAGTGTGGTTTTAGGGTTTAGGTTTTCAGGCTTAGGGTTTAGGGTTTATAATACTTTATTAAATGGTTTTAATAAACAATTAAATTAAAGTCACAAAACACTTTTAAAATGGTCCTAAAATCCTTAGAGGTTTAGCGTTTAGGGTTTAGGGTTTACTGTTTATAAGACCTTAGTAAATGCTTTTAGGTTCTAGGCTTTAGGCTTTAAGCATTAGGATATAGGCTTTGGGGTTTCGGGTCTAGGATTTAGGGTTTATAACACTTTAGAAAATTCTTTTAGTAAACACTTAAATAAAAATTCCATATCACTTTTTAAAATGTTATAAAATTCTTAGTCTTTAGGGTTTAGAGTTGAGGGTTTGGGGTTTAGGATTTGGGATTTAGGGTTTACGGTTTATGGTTTATAACACTTTAGTAAATGGTTTTAATAAACACTTGAATAAAATTTTCAAAACACTTTATAAAATGTTAGGGTTTGGGGGTTTACGGTTTGGGGGTTTAGGGTTTATTAGGCTTTAGTTTTTGGGGTTTATAAAACTTTAGTAAATGCTTTTAATAAACACTTAAGTAAAATTTAAAAAACACTTTTTAAAATGTTATGAAATGCTTAGTGTTTAGGTTTGGGGTTTATAACACTTTTAGTAAGTGCTTTTAGAAAACACTTAAAAAGTGTTACAAAAATCTTTTTAAAATGTTATAAAATGCTTAGGGTTTAGGGTTTATGATGTAGGGTTTGGGTTTAAGGTTTAGGGTTTATAACGTTTTGGTAAATTATTTTAATAAACACTTAAACAAAAGTTACAAAATCATTTTTAAGAGGTTATAAAATGCTTAGGGTTTAGGATTTAGGCTTTAAAATGTTAAAAAGTTCTTAGGGTTTAGGGTTTAGGGTTTATAACACTTTAGTATATTCTTGTAAGAAACACTTTAAAAATGTAACAAAATGTTTGTTAAAATGTTATAAAATAATTGGGGATTAGAGTTTAGGTATTAGGGTTTAGTGTTTAGGGTTTAAATTGTTATAAATTGCTTAGGTTTTAGGGTTTATAAAAGCTTAGTAATTTCGTTTAATAAACACCTAAAAAAAGTTACAAAAAGCTTTTTAAAATGTTATTAAATTCTTAGGGTTTATGGTATAGGGTTTAAAATGCTATAAAATGCTTAGTGTTTAGGGTTTATAACACTTCCATAAATGATTTTTATAAACGCTTAAAAAGAGTTAGAAAAGGATTTTTAAATGTTATAAAATTTTTAGGGTTTAGTGTTTAGGGTTTAGGGTTTAAATTGTTATTAAACCCTTACGGTTTAGGATTTATAACACTTAAAAAAAATATAAAACACTTATTCAACTGTATAAAATGTTTAGGGTTTATGGTTTAGGGACATTTTAGTAAATGCTTTTAATAATAAAAAAATCAAAAGTTACAAAATGCTTGTTGAAATGTTGTAAAATTCTTAGGATTTGGGGTTTAGGATTTAGGGTTTATGACACTTTAGTAAATGCTTAGGGTTTAGGGTTAAAAACATTATAAAATTCTTATTGTTTAGGGTTTAGGGTTTTAAAAAGTTAAAAAATGCTTGATAAAATGTAATAAAATGCCTATTTTATGGTTTATAACACTTTCGTAAATTCTTTTAATAAACACATAAAAATTAGGTTACAAAATGCTTATTAAAATGTCATGAAATAGTTAGGTTTTAGGGTTTAAGATTTGAGTTTTAAAATGTTATAAAATTCTTAGGGTTTAGAGTTAGGGGTGTAGGGTTTAGGGTTTAGGGTTTAGGGTTTATAATGCCTTAATAAATTATTTTAATAAACACTTACATAAAATTTACAAAATTGTTTTTAAAATGTTATAAAATGCTTAGGGTTTATGATTTATGGTTAATGGTTTAATGTTTAGGGTTTATGGCACTTCAATAAATCTTTTTAATAAACACTTAAACAAAAGTTACAAAATACATTTTAAGAGTTATAAAATCCTCAGGGTTTACAGTTTCGTGTTTAGGGTTTAGGGTTTAGTGTTTATAACACTTTATTAAATGCTTTTAATAAACACTTAAGTCAAAATTACAAAACAATTTATAAAATATTATAAATCACTTATGGTTTAGGGTTTAGAAGACCTTAGTAAATGATTTTAGGGTTTATGATTTAGGCTTTAAAAAGTAGGCTATAGGGTTTAGGGTTTTAAGTTTAGGGTTTAGGGTTTATAATAATTTAGTAAATTACTTTAATAAACACGTAAATAAAAGTTATTGAACACTTTTAAAAATGTTATAAAATTCTTAGTGTTTTAGATTTAGAGTTTAGGGTTTGGGTTTAGGGATTGGGATTTAGGGTTTAGGGTTTAGGGTTTAGAGTTTAGGTTTTATGGTTTATAACACTTTTTAAAATGATTTCACTAAAAACTTCAATAAAAGTTACAAAATAATTTTTAAAATGTTATTAAATTCTTAGGGTTTAGGGTTTAGGGTTTCAGGTTTAGAATTTAAGGTTTATAACACTTTAGCAAATTATTATAATAAACACCTAAATAAAAGTTACAAAACACTTTTTAAAATGTTATAAAATTCATAGGGTTTGGTGTTTAGGGTTTGGATTTTAGATTTTATGGTTTACAATTTAGGATTTATAACACTTTAGTAAATGATTTTAATAAACAATTAATAAAAGTTGCAAAATGCTTTTTAAAATGTTATAAAATGCTAAGGGTTTATGGTTTGACATTTAGGTTTTAGATTTTAGCATTTAGGATTTAGGGTTTATAACACTTTAATAATTGCTTTCAATAAACACTTAAATAATTTTTACATAACACTTTTTCAAATGTTATAAAATACTTAGGGTTTAGGGTTTAGGGTTTATGATGCAGGAGCATCCAACTCAGGGAAGGACATGGTGGGAGTTTGTCTTGTTCAAAAAAAATTGAGTTTCATTAGTTTTTTTATTTTCTATGAATGGTTGTCTCAGACAATGACAATGGTTTCTTAAGTAATTCTTTTTTTTCCTCTTAGTATTATTTAGAATTTCTTTTAATTTACAAAGCAAGAAAAGACAATTATTCAGGAATAGTTTTAACGTAACCATTGGCAGTTCTGATAGGTGCCTAATATTCTCTACGAAACAAAGGAAGAAACAGTGGATGTAATCTTTTTTTCCCATCATAGAAGAAATACAGAGAAAACATAGAAATATTTTCTGAATACAAGAACGTTTGAAACCATTCATACTATGGTCCTAAACTTCCTATTTTATACTGTAGAAACTACTTCCTTTTTTCCCATCAACAAAGCTAAAAATACACAGGTGAACAACAAGCATAAAGGTGAGGAGAGCTATCAGACAAACCACAGTGCCAACAGAGCGAAGATACAAGTGGGCCAAGCAAGCTATTATTACAAAGACAAGCTTTAGGTACCGAAATCAAACACGTTCCAAATTTCCATTGTAGAATGTAAACAAATGAATTTCCAATAAAAATACCATCATAAATATATATATATATATATTTGTTAAGAAGTTGAAACATTACAACTCGAACAGGACAATCATTTGGTAGAGGAAGGACAGCCAATAACAGTCAAGAGGGAAACAATTCAAAAACCTCAGGCATAGTGGAAAAGGAGGGCAACACGAGAGGAGGAAGGCCATACCCGAGAGGAATAGTAAATGGCAGAGGTAAAAGAGCTGCCTACTAGTGCTACAAGTGCCACAAGTTGGGGAACAGATCCTTTCAGTGTCCTGAAGGAGAACAGGCTGGTCAAAGAGGAGCATATGTTGCTTAGACAAAAGAAGAAGAGGCACTGCCTCAGGATATAGAAAAATACACCGGAGATAGGAGAGACCTTAGTCTTGAATAAGGTATTGCTGAAATGAACAAAAGAAACAACTGAACAAACCCATAGAAAGGCATTATTCCAGATTGTATGCAAGTCACATGGAAAATGCTACAAACTGATTATAAATAGTGGAAGCAGTGATAATATGGTTGTAACATAGATGGTGGACAAATTGGGTTTTAAACGACTGAAGCATCCAACTCCATATAAATTTTCATGGTTATAGAAGGGTCACCAACTGCTAGTTGATGAGCAGTGTGTGGTGGAATTCCATATTGGCAAATATAGGGACAAAGTTATTTGTGTCATCATGCCTATGGATGTGTGTCATATTCTACTAGGTAGATTGTGGTAGTATGACCAAAAGGTTGTTCATGATGGGAACCAGGACTTGCACCAAACAAACACAACACATTTTCATTACACCACCGCATTACAACTTAATTATTATTTACCACACCTATTTAAAGTTTAATGTAATATGATTTTGGGGTTAGGAGGGCCAACCTGTAGGTGGGTCCTCCCATCTGAATGCTCCATTGGCAGTTACAGTTATATGTATTCCATTGTTACCATAAACATAACCGTTAGTGTTATTCCATTCCATGTGTTTACCTCCACCAACGCCGCCAGAGTTAACTGTTAGTAAAACTGCAGTTTGTGCTAATCACATTTAGTGGTTAATTAAGCACATTTAACATTAATTAACTATATTTTAACTTGGCAGAAATTCTGGTGGACCTCCAAAATTGGCGATAACTCCAGTCTTAGTGGATTTGAGTGGAGTTCCTCTAGTTTTACAGGTGTTTTCCTACGTAAAACTATTTTGACCACACCTGAAGCAAAATTCAACCAAATTGAGCTCAGCAAAAGGTGTTCCTAGCTAATTTGAGCATTCTGAACACATTGAAGTAGGTCTAAGGAGCAGTAGAGATTGGTCAAAAACATTTTTTTCCATATTGAGCTAATAAAGAGTCCTAATCCATGGAAGATAGACCAAGGAGATGTAGCCTAGGAGGGGTGGACTCATTCATCAAAACATTATGTTAAGTGTCCATGTTGATGGTTTTTTGTACTTTTTTGTTGTTCAACACTTGTTTTTGATGTTATTTTACTCTTATATTTCACGTAAAACTTGATAAAATTTACCTGTTTACAATCATAAACACCATAAGAGAACGATGAACATGAAGCAATTAACAAGCATTTGTTTATAAATCTGAAGTTGAAATTAGTATAGCAAAACTAACATTCAACAATAGATCAAGTAGCTCAACATGTTGAGTTCAGAGAGTGGGAGAATGTCAAAAACTATCAACTTCCTATTTGAAAATATAATCATTGAAATCATAGTGAAATAAGTGGAATATTAAAAAATCATGAGAAATTAGTCAGTTACGATTACCTCCCATGGAAATGGTCATATATGGATGACTTACTTAGCATAGTTGAACCCCAAAAATTGATATCTAATATAACGCACTGCGAAAACCACAAACCCCTCAATACTTGAGTACTTCAATACTCTGAATTAATATTTTTCAAAGACTTTTGACTCATGTAGAATGTCTTTATAGGATGAAAAAACAATATCTGGATAGGTTGATAGAAAATTTATGAAATAAAAAAGTTGAAACACTACCCACAATATAATTTCCAAACTGCAACAAATTTTGTATCCATGGTATTATACCTTCTCTATAAATAAATTAATCTTGGGATTACATTTTTATAGAGAATGGTTAGTAACATCACTTGGATAATATTTTTACATTGAAGTCAATCCACTAGACTTTGCATGGACTAATCATTTACCTATGTCCATAAGTAGAGATATCATAAGTTGGGTAACTCGCAATTGTTGTAATAGCCAAAGTATATACTTTTCTAAAAGACACCATAGATGCTCGGCATACCATAATCAAATTAGAAACATGAACATGTTGAGAGGTATGTTATTTGTTGAACTTAATTAAAAAGAAAAATATGTATCATTTAAAATACAAAATAAAATTTACATGAATTTTACAGTATGTAATTGTGGTTTTCCAAAAGGAAAATCACACATGTATTCCATGTGAAAATTGATATCAGTTGGTTCCAAAAATAAGTTCAAAATTTCCCTTGATAACAGTAGCAACTTTTTCCCAATGGGGGTGCAGATGCATTGGTACAAATGGTGTGCGATCGACCATCCATACCTCCCTCCCCTCTACGCACATATGAATGTTGTGATGATGACAAGACTTCATACTTACTCCTCTAGCATGACATTCCTCCTTAAGCACTCTAACGATAAATGTGAACCTTGGTACATGATTTGGCTGAATTCGATTGTTTGGGCAATGAGCTTGGGTGGTAAGGAAATTAATAGTTGCCGGGTCTATGTTTATGGTGCTTCACTGGGGCTCTTGCCTTGAGTGAGGAAGGAAGATGTAACTTGTAGTAGCTTGAAGTGGTTTCACATCGGTTTCGTGGTCTGCCCTTGCGACCCTAGTATGAAGACAATTGTGGTTTGGTTATGAAACCTTGCTTCTAGTGGAAATGAAGCCTTTTCATCACTCCGCCAGCTCCTGTCTCCTCTCCCGCCCGAGCAGACCACCACAAGTCTTTACATGTGCATGGTTTTTTATTAGTCATTTAGTAATTTATGCTTTGAGGTCGGGTCTCGCCTTTGGCCCAAAACACCTAAACCCTGAAATCTGAGCATTTTACAACATTTTAAAAAGCATTTTGTAGCTTTTATTTAAGTGTTTATTAAAAGAAATTAATAAATTTTTATAAACCTTAAACCCTAAACCCTAAACCTCCAAAACCTAAACCCTAAACCCTAATAATTTTGTAAGTCAGGTTTCTTATGAGATTCTAACAATGTCAATTTTAACCCATGAATGAGTCCACCCATGAAGGATTATTCCATTGATTGTGTTGAAGAGATCTTGTTGAAGAGTATGCCTAAGAGTATTAGTGTGGTTCATTGCTCTCAATTTAATTCCATTCTTAAGAGTAGTAGAGAAAGTTGTCGGAATAATAACCATTCGCATGATAATAAGGTATGTGGAATCATACTTGCGACTTAACCAAGTTATGAATGGAAGTCTAATATGCTTAATATTCATCCAATATATAAGATTTATTGAGTAAATAAAAACATCACATCAATGACCGATGTTTGGGGTTATTCAACTTTATTTGAAATTGGTATGAATGTTTGAATGATAGTGTTCATATAATAACTAAAATTAATGTACAAGTAAATACGGTCAAAATCTAGCTATAATAGAGACAAGTTTTTTAAGTTAATGGAGCCTAATAGTGAACGTTTTGGGTAGGCCATGGAGGTACGTTACATGGCTTGTCCAGTAGTTGGGATGACTTTTTCAAATGCCATAATGTATAGTGAGTATCAAAAAATCCATTTAACCTCAAATTTGAGGGGTTAGGAGTGCCATATACAATTGGAAATATCTTGGCATCATCTTTCTAACCATATACCTTATGCTCCCATTTGAGCTCGGTATTTTGAGAAAGTAAACCTTCAAAGATACGGTATCTAAATGGGGTCTGATTCTAGTTTTTTTGGGTCATATTGAAAAATATTTTATATCTCCTCATTCCTATGGAATTAGAGGGAGTGCCATATACCATTAGAAAAGCATCATAATATCCTATTTGACTATGTAATTTCCTCTTTCATTTGGACAACCTTTGACATCAATAACAACAATTTTCAACATTGATAACTTCTAAGTTAAGAAAATGAAGAATATTCTATAATACATGTGTTGCGATGTCCATATGAGTGAGCTAGTAATAGGTCTAGTTTTATGGTGATTGGACTGCAAATACCCATTAGATGAAATTTCAAATGTCAGTTGAACGATATTATCCTTATTCATGTTCCAATTTTCTTTCTTCCATTTGGTTTTTCCATTTGATGGGAAATATATTTGTTATAATTCTGGACCCTAGTACAAGCAACTTGTCTAACATAACACTAATACCAATATTACTTGTTATGATTTGGCCTTGCTTTCCTCCACCCGAAGTTACCAAACCTTCAATGCACTACAATATTCATATTATCTAAACCCTTATTGAACTCATGCATTCCATGCTGAAGAAAAGCAAAATCCTATGTCATATGTGCATTGTAACCTAAAGGTATAATCTAGTGGAGGAAAAAAACATATTAATTTGAAAAAAAGAAGAAAATAAGCATGAAAGGGAGAGATACTAACCTCTAAAGGTTGGGTGAAGCAAATATGGTGATGTGAAGCATTCGATCTTAAAATAAAACATGGGCCTACAATGTAGGGCCTCAGAATAAAACAGTCATGTCTAGTGATTCTCAACAACATAAGGCGCACCAGGCTTATTGCTATGCTACCTCTTGATGACATTGATCCCACTCCAAAATTGTACACCCCTTGGATTTAAGCTCATTTGTGAAGAATTCCTAATGATGGTGCTAAATTATTTTTCCTCCTCATTTTCATTCCACACATACTTGGCTACCACCCTTGAATGTTGACCAAGTGCTCAATATTTAGCTCAAAAATAAATTTTCTTAGAATGGCTTGAAACATAAACGAGCACGTCATTCTCGACAAAATTATCCCAACGCAACTCATTTCACTGAAATCCAAGTTCGTATGAGGAAGACATCATGTTGTGTCTGCTTTACGAAGCAGAATAAATTTAAAAGAAAATGCACAATCAGATGTTCGTACTACTAACATGGGAGGTGAGTGCGCAAGGTCAATAGTGGTCAAAGGTCCAATTAGGCATTTACAAGCGTCATATTTTTGTTGGTTATCAAATGTGGTGACTTGGCATGATTTTTTTGGTTAATTGAGGACCAACGAGGAGGGGAAAAGTGGCAAGCTTAGAGGCCACCACATGTCCCTCCCCAAAGGTCGACTCAACATGCAGTGTAAAAATATTTTTTGGTAGACTGGGGGGTTAAAACCAAGACTTGCACCAAACAAACATAACACATTTTCATTACACCACCGCATTAAACTTAACTATTATGTTTACCACACCTATTTAAAGTTTAACGTAATGTGATTTTAGGGTTTAGGGTTCAGGGTTTAGGGTTTATGATTTAGGGTTGAGGGTATAGGATTTGTAACACTTTAGTAAATTCTTTTAATAAAATCTTAAATAAAAGTTACAAAACACTTTTTAAGATGTCATAAAATTCCTAGGTTTTAGTGTTTAGGGTATATTTTTTGCAATTTAGGGTTTAAGATTTATAATGCTTTATCAAATGATTTAAAAAAAAATTTAAATAAAAGTTACAAAACAATTTTTAAAATGTTATAGAATGCTTTGGGTTTAAAGTTTACAGTTTAGGATGGAGGGTTTGGGATTTAGGGTTTGGCATTTAAAATATTATAAAATGATTAGGGTTTAGTGTTTGTAACACTTCAGTAATGCTTCTAATAAGCACTTAGAAAAAGATTACAAAATGCTTGTTAAAATGTTATAGAATTCTTAGGATTTAGTGCGTAGGGTTTAAAATGTTATAAAATGATTAGGGTTTAGGGTCTATAGCAATTTAGTAAATTCTTTTAATAAAATGCTTTAGTTTTAAGGTATACTATTTAGGTTAGGGCTTGTGGTTTGTGGTTTATGGCTTAAGGTTTATAACTCTATTAAATTATTTTAATCAACACTTAATTAAAAGTTACAAAACACTTTTTAAAATGTTATAAATTGCTTAGGGTTTAGGGTTTAGGAATTGGTGTTTAGGGTTTAGGGTTTATAACACTTTAGTAAATGGTTTTACTAAAAACTTAAATAAAAGTTAAAAAATTATTTTTAAAATGTTATAAAATTCTTATGTTTTAGTGTATAAGGTTTGGTGTTTAGGTTTTAGGGTTTAGGGTTTAGGATTTATTAAAATGTTAAGAAATTATTACTGTTTAGGATTGAGGGTTTGGATTTAGCATTTAGGGTTCAGGGTCTAGGGATTATAACACTTTACTAAAGGACTTTAACAAACACATAAATACAAAATAAAAATTGCTTTTTAAAATGTTATAAAATGCTTAGGGTTTATGGTTTACAGTTTTGGGTTTAAGGTTTAAGGTTGGTAGTTTAGGGTTTGGGGTTTAGGGTTTAGGGCTTAGGGTTTGGGGTTTACTTTTTAGATTTTAGGGTTTACGGTTTATAACAACTTAGTAAATGCTTTTAATAAACAATTAGATGAAAGTTCTAAAATGATTTTTAAAGCATTATAAAATGCTTACAAAATGCTTTTTAAAATGTTATGAAATTCTTAGGGTTTCAGATTTAGGGTTTCGAGTTAGCGTTTAATGTTTAGGGCTTATAAAACTTTAGTAAATTATTTTAATAAACACTCAAATAAAAGATAAAAATTAATTTCTAAAATCTTATAAAATTCTTAGTGTTTATTGTTTACGGTTTGGGGTTTAGGGTTTAAGGTTGGGGTTTACAGTTTAGGGTTTGTGGTTAAGGTTTTGGGGTTTAGGGTTTAAGGTTTAGCTTTTATAACACTTTACTAAATGATTTTAATAAACATTTAATAAAAAGTAAAAAACACTTCTTAAAATGTTATAAAATGCATAGGAATTAGGGTTTAGGGTTTAGGGTTTAGTGTTTAAGGTTAACGGTTTAATGTTTATAAGATTTAGGTAAATGATTTTAATAAACACTTAGATAAAAGTGACGAAACACTTTCTAAAATGTTATAAAATTATTAGGGTTTAGAATTCAGGGATTAGGGTTTAGCAGTTTAAGTTTAGGGTTTAGAATTCAGGGATTAGGGTTTAGCAGTTTAAGTTTAGGGTTTAGGGTTTAGAGTGTAGGGTTTGAGGTTTTCGGTTTAGGGTTTAGGGTTTAAGGTTTAGGTTTTAGGGTTTAGGGGTTAGGGTTTATAACACTTTAGTAAATTCTTTAGCGTTTAGTGTTTAGGGGTAGTGATCCTTGATGGCAAAGGATTTGAATTTCACTGCAACCGGCTACAAAACTGCCTACATCTACATTAAAGTAGTTGTATGAAGTGACCAAACAGCGCAGATAAAATAGAGATATCAAATCCCTAGATATCTAGAGAATTTGGAGATGCGGGGAATCGAACCCCGTGCCCCTACCATGCGCATATGAGCTACATCTACACCAATCTTGCTCTTATCAGAGGTGGCAAATGGATAATAATAGTCCGTCAGATCAGGTAGTTTGTTGGTTTGGGTCCGGCGAGATAATTCATGTGAACTACCATGGCCATGGTCTGAAACAAGAGATAATTACAATCGCGAGCCATTCTCTGCAACGCGAGATAATTCGCTCACCATTATCAGAAACGTTGTATGATACGTGCGCTATTCATAGCGTACACGAGTCACTTTTGCAAGGTATGTAGAATGTCTGTATCAGATATCTATTGGGCAAACCATTCCCGACACCGTCTACGCGAGTTCATTTCGGGCTACTCATGGCCGGTTATGTGAGGTATTTCCGGGCGAGGAGGCACGATAGGCTGGGTATGTGACTTATCATTCCGGTTACTACGGGGATATTGCGACCTATCATTCTGGTTATCTCCGGCGTGATAACACGACACCGTCTACGCGAGTTCATTTTGGGCTACTCATGGCCGGTTATGTGAGGTATTTCCGGGTGAGCATGCACAACAGGCCGGATATGGAACTTATCATTCCGGTTATTGCCAGATAATGTGACTTATCATTCCAGTTATCTCCGACGTATCATTCCGGTTATCTCCGGCAAGATAACGCGCGTATACGGCAAGATAAGTCGCGTATCCATTGGCGATAAGTCGCTTTTTAGGTATATAATTCACATATTGGCCATAACTAACCCGCATTGCAGAGAAAGACCTAGCATATCTGGCGAAAAATGCTCGGATAGGCATAAATGAACTCGCGTATTCAAGGAGATGCCTACCGAAAATAGTTCACGTTAGCCAAAAATTGCGTAACGGCGGAGGCATTTGGCATATTTGGTAGCGTATCCTGCGAATAACCGAGGTATCACTAGCACATTGATACGGACTAACTCACCTATATTTCCTGTCCATATGACATAAGAGAAGTTATTAACAAACCCTATAGGAAACACTGATAAGCAAAAATATAGGTATATTATGATAATGAACATAACCCGGCACAAAATGGCTATGGTAATTCTATTCGCATATGCATTACGGAAACACAGGAGGATTAAGTTACTGAATATTACCCGAACACCTATTACCCAAACACAACGCGGCTAAAAGATTTGCAAAAAGCGGTAATTGTGAGAATTTGCCTGGTCTTCCTGCAGCAAACGGGAAAAAAACAAGAAAATACAAATTACTCTCAGTAGTCATGGTCACTAGACTCAAATATAATATGTATGGTCTGAAATACATGTCAATGGCACTTTTGTTGAAAATGTAATTTCAATTGCACTCCAGCGATAAGTGATCCGAGCGACTTCAGCGATGAACACTTCGGCGGTGAGCAGTTCGGCGAAATGGCAGCCGGTGTAATAAAGTTTTTTTTGTTTGTGATATGTGATCACCGATATCATATCGGCGTATCGCTATCAGCATTTTAAGTGGAGCGTAACTTTTTTCAAATGTGCAATCACCGATGGGCCGCACCCGACGAAGGTATTAATTTCCTTTGATAGATTATCGGGTCCACAGTATTTCGCAATCGGGGAAACCATGCGTGCACACTTTTGCATATATGTGTGCCATGCGATAAAGCTCGAACCCGATGAGTTTCTAAAGTCAATTTGAATACTGATTGAAGTACAAGCCTGCTGCAAATAAATTTGACGTGAAGTAAAAATCTCTTTACCGCTGTTTATGTCAGTAAATCAGTAAATGCAAATTTATTGTGGGTTGGTAAGTTTTTGATGAAGTTTTTAATTTTTATCAGCGGGAGTATGGGCACAAGTAAAAGCCAATAAGATCATTAAATTTTATTGTTTTTTATTTTACAGGAGTATGGCATGTAAAACCATATATATATTCCTGAGTTTTTTTTTTGTTAAGTTAGATAAGACTGAGAAGCGCAGCAGTGCAAGTATATGAGATGTGTAGAATGCAGCAGCGCGTATG
>APFE030234207.1:0-12008 GCA_000404065.3 Pinus taeda | reverse complement strand
TGAATCACAATGTAATGAACAAGTTTATAAATATTGTTAAACATGTCTCAATCAAAGCTTCTAAAGATTATACTTCTAGTTTGTACTCTTGGGTATGGGTTGGATGGTGAGGTGATTAGTTACTTACATAGGAAAACTCTAAAAAAATAATTATTGGACCATAGTGCAATCAAAAAATTTACAAATGTTGTGAAACATGTCTAAATAAACACCTCTAAGGATTATACTTAGTTTTTGTACATAAATTTTAGGTTTTGTAAATATATTGTAGTATACTTATGTATTTTTATGGAGTGAATTATTCTTTGTGTTTATATATAAAGTTTAAGTTTATTTTTTATACAATTCATATGTATTTTTACAAAGTGAATTAATAACTTGACAAACTCATTTTTTTTCACAACTCCAATTGTTTTTCAGTAAATTAAAAGTTTGCTCTAATTTATTCATTTTTTTTTTTAAATTTAGTTATTTTTAATATTTTAAAATTATTGAAAACATGAATGGAAATGTTCAATGGTCAATGTTCTAATTAGTTGGAACTGTATATTTTGACATTATTGTCATTAGATATTAAAATATTTCCAATAAAAAAGAAATATTGTTTTTCAAACCATTGACATTCCTTTATGGTTGGGGATGCGTGGAGGGGCACACATTCTCTTCAATCCCAAAGGAAATCTAGAATTTAAGTATTCCTAAGATCTTCGAAAGAAGCATTTTCTTCAATCCCAAAGGAAATCTAGAAGTTAAGTATTCATAGGAACTTGGAAAGAGGACAAACAATATACTGAAATGTATGGGCTTCTACTCATGCTTCACTTGGGTAAATAAAGGACGGTCTCCGAAATAGTAATCCTAGGAGTTTCCTTTCTCACCATCAAGAATTTACAATAAGGCTCTCCTCCTAAGACTAATCATATCATCCTTATTTTTTGCAAAATTCAGGGTATACTAAACCATTTTCATGACAATTCCGTCTATCACATCTTTAGAGGTTAAAATAAGGAAGCATAATAATAGTAAAATTAGGTTTGTCTTCTTGAAGCATAGAAAATTGTCACCAATGGTATGGTAGGATGGAAATCTATCCATGAATTATTCCTTCCCTATTCCTTCTCATCGTATAAATGTTAGAGCCAATGGGTATCTTTCAAAGAGAATATAAATCTATAAGGGATTCCAAGTTAACACCCTTGCATTCTCGTCTTCCCCTTATATTGGCAACCATAATATTTAAGAAGTTGTAAAATCGGTGTGGTTAAAAGTTCATGTAATAAAGTTAATAAAGGAAAAATGAGACTGAGGTCACGAGACACTTATTCGAAGGTGAATGTTGGGAAAAACATCTTAGTGGGTGTTCATTTTAGTTTATTATGGCTAAGGCATTGGAAAATGATTATAAAAGGCTCTGAAAAGGAAAAGATACATTAACTGTTATTTTACTTATGAAAAAAAAGGAAAATAGGAGAAAAGGGAGATGAAAGGTCGAGAGGGAAATTGAAGGAAAAATAGAGGAAATTGTAGAAAATGGAGACCTCCATAATAAAAAGGCTACTTAGGATCAATTTAGAGCTCTCTCTATTCTCTCGTACTCTTACACACTTAGAGTATTCTTGGAGCACTCTAACATTGAAGAAAGAAAAGCAAAGGAAGGAAAAGGAATCAAATGAAATCAAGGTAAAAATAAGGAAGAGTTGGATAAAATAGTTTCAACATGAATACTTGCAAGTAACATGTACCATATATGATTTCCTAGCGAGTTTGTGAATGCATGGTACATGCATGTGTGTATTTGGTTCTCTTACTATCACGGGCATGGGTTTTGCTAGGTGTGACAGTGGTTTCCACCTTGCCTTTCCATTTCTAGATAGCCTTGGTGTGATGGGGTTCTTTTATTTGGTTTAGATTTTGATTGCGAGATGGTTTTTGGAACTCATTGAGGTGGTCTTAGGAAAATTCCCATAGTGCCTAGTTATCCTTTCACCGATTTTGGAAGGAATGTGGTAAAGCCTTAGGGTGGACACAAGACAATTCCTCAACATCAGCTACATGACTCTTAAGAACCATCCTAACATTTTTGGTAACCAATCCCTATGAGGCTTTAGACCACTTGACCTTGACATTCTCCCTTGCTATACGCCTACCAACATCAAGGAGGCGTTTGAAGCTCTCACTAAAAGGCATGCCAATGTCGAGGGACTATTTTTCTTAGTGATGTGCTAGTGTCCCAAGGTTTTGAGCCACTTTTCAGGCTGAGATCCGAGGTCACTACGCATAATTGAATGACACTTTTAGAATAGAAAGATAACAAGGAAACAATGAGGCAAATGAAAATACTTAAAGAAGCACTTGACTTGACCCATACTAGCCATGGCAAGGATTTCGTCAAACGTATCATGAATATGTAATCTACAGGTGTAAATAAAATATCTTAGCATAGGGGTCTGATACTTAGCTAAGAATCACTAAGAATCATTGACGCCTCAACATATTGGCTTCCAGTTCATCAATTAGGTCATCAAACCTACACATAACTAACATAATTTCAATATAAATACGAAGGGAACCACAACCATATAATCCAGATATAATCCAATATAATGCTCATATAAATACAAAGAGAAATAACCTCATATTGATGATGTAAAATCCAACCCTAGGATGAGACTTCCATGTCCCAACTGAGTGTAGAATGGCTGAGCCAAAACCCTCTTCAACCATTCAGCCCCGTGCTATATTCCAAGCATGAATGTGGGATCTCATAAAACATATCAATCCAAGACCATCTAGGGCTTTGAGAGGCAAACCACCTCAACACATCAAACAATGATTCCACCTCATGGTTAGACATTACAAAACCATCATCACATTTCTCTCTACCCAAGCCTTCGAGGGCTCCAAAGTGTTTGTTCCAACCAAGGCTTCGAGGACTAGTAACTCAACTCACAAATGCAGTTGATCTTCAAGAGTGTTTGTCCAACCAAGGCTTCGAGGATTACTAACTCAACCCACCAAGGGCTTCCACGACATTTGTCCAACCAAGGCTTCTAGGACTAGTAACTCAACCCAAGTTGTTATAGGGCTTTGAGAGCATTTGTCTCAATAGGGCTTTCAAGAACTAATAATTCAACCCAAGCTAAAGGAAACATGAGAACCAACCAAAACAAAACAAGGATAACATTGATTAAGATGATAAAATTATCAAAATAACATTAAATTAATAATGTGATATAAATTAAAATTAAAATTAAATAAATATATATCATAATATTTAATTTAACACACCTAAATATTAAATTTTTACCATCAAAAATGTTATAATAGACTCTAAAAAAAGTTGAAATATTATAAGATTAGTATATAATTTTAATTTATAATTACAATTCAAGTATAATATAAAAATGATAGGTATATCCATGTGGATAGATATTTGTATTTTTAGGAACAAAACAGCGAGTGCGAGATTAGAAATTAGGAATAGGTTTAATTATAATTTTTTTAAGGTTATTTATTTAATTATTAAATAAAACATTAACAATCCAACAAAACATGATATCAATTTTACCATGGAACGTTCATCCTCTATTTATAAATTATTTCAATCCCTTTATAAACAACATGGATTTTGTAATGATGGTTGGACTAGTAGATGGGAATAGTTTATACTAATGTAATGATTACTAATATTTTTATAAGAATTTAATCTTTATTATTTGTGCATTTTTCTTAATATATGTTTATCTAAAAATAATATATAAAACATTTTAATTTTCTTAAAATATGTTTATCTAAATATAATAGAGATATGTTTTGGGAATCTTCATAGAAAAACATGTGGACTAGCTACACTGCAGAGAGCACACCGCTAGATCTCAGGTTATACACTCGTAAGCAAATTCGGGTCGTAAATAATTATAATAGTGAATACTTAATTTGTTAGAGAAAAGCAACTGTGAGGCCCAACCAGCCATTGAGTCAAAATTACGCCAGAAATTATTTCATATAAGCTGCTTTACATCACTGCAGAAAGAAGAGTTATGCTAAAGGAAAAAATAGACACTAAGATATGAGTTTGTAGGTGTTTTGTAGAGGTATCGACTTTGTCAGAAGATTTCGGTTGTTATTTTGACGCAAGTTGGGTCTTTCTTTTGATGAAATTTTACATCCACTTCCAAACAAGTAACTGGATTGGTGAGACTAGTAATAGAATATGTGATCAAGAAAGTTTTAAGTAAAAACCACATTCAGATTGTTAAGTTTACTGGTATCAACTACCTAGCTGATTGTTAATTTTACTGGTATCAAACTATCTAGTATGATTTAGAATAGCAATTGAAAAAGAGAGTTTGATCTCTCGATGCAGGTGATTAACTGTTCAAAGGACAATCAGGCTGAGCATCATATGGGCATCTGTCAGCGCACATAAGCCACGAGTCAGATCACTTGGGAAGGGAGATGGGTCTGCAAAACTTCTTTAATCAGGCCTTTATTGTGTTCACCTGTAGTCTCGCCCGCAGCATCCTGCCGCTCCTTAAACGCTCATAGCATACCAGCTTCAATGCACTAGGTGTCGAGTTTTTACTTCTAGTTCTAGGTGTTTCTCTCAATCACTCTGCAGGGGTTCACAGAACTGTTAATGTGCAGAGTTTGTATGGTTATTGGGAGGTTCTGTTGTTACCCAGCTAAGAGCAAGCAAAAATGTAGCGCGAAAGAGTTAGGTTACTGAGCAGAAGAGGGGGCTCTGGTGGTGGAGCAGTCTTGCAGGGTTCCTCCTACACTCCGGAACCTGAAAGGCTTTGTCCTCCGGCAACGAGGAGCGGCAGAGGAAGGGGTCGTGGTAGATCTGGAGCTGCAGTATGTGAACATGCTACTCACCATACTGCGAGGTATCATTTCCCTTGCTCCTGGATAATGCTACTTTTATTATTTCCGTCTCTATTGAAAAGCTTGAAGGCAACATTAATTTGGGAGCGGCCCAAAATAGAGAATTGTAAATCCGAAGGAACATTTACACCCAGTGGACGAGAATGCTTCATCACCGATTCTGGCAAACCCAGCTGGCCCAGGTGTGTCCGTCAGTGGCGATCCCTCCGGCTATGTGGCCCCTCATTCGGACTTAGAGGACTCTCTTCGGTACCGGTGTCTGGTTGTTGAGGAGACCTATACTACACATGATGACTAGCCTACTTAATTATGTTTTCGTTGCTATGATTTTGGCTCAGTATCCTGCATGTCAGTGCGTAGTTACTACATATACCAATTGTTTCATGTTTCTGTCCATGTTCAAAACTGTAATGTGTCGGAGAACTGTACTGATCTTATGTGTTTTTTGTAAAATGCCATCAACAAGCTGAACTCTCAAGGCCATTGCCTTGCTGTAATTGTTTTGTATCAATAAGACAAGTAGTCATATTGAGAAAAAAAAAAAAAAAACAATGAAGAGAAAATTAATTCCTAACCATATTCAGATGGTTGGGTTTATACTAGGTCGTTCCAAACACTTATAGTCAACCATTTTTATCTCAAGTTTTTCTTAAATACTCAACAAGTTTTGCCTAAAGTTTTTTTTTAATACAATATGATTGTTATCGTATTAATATATTCCTAAAGAGATGTTGGAAAGGGGTATAAGGTAAAAATGGAAATAAATTTTTGAAAAACTAAATTAAAAACATAGGGAAAAACTCTTTCTATACATGGAAATGAATTTTGTTTTAGCTTCAAAGCTTAAGTAACCTTTTTCAAATTTGTGTTTATCAAACTTGAAACTGTGATCTCATTCAATATCAATGATGTCAGAAGAGTTCAACTTCCAAGCTCACTATTTTTTCTAGCTCACGGATAGCCGAGAGCCTCACTAGACGAACTCTTCCCCTAATGGTCCTAGTTTCGATTCCCTCCAATTGGGAAAAATCTTCGAAGAACTGCAAGGTTGTTGCGAGCATCAAGCTTACAACCTCTCGCTCCTTACATTTTTCCTCATAGAGTCAAGCTCCTACTCGACTTCCAGGGAAACAGGAGCGTCTCGGTTGGCTACGGGGTCGAATCCCTTGCACACCATATTAGGCTTTCTTAGAGCACTTCTCTTAAATGTAATGAATCCAAGGGTTAAAGAGGCAACTGCTGATGCTGATGTTCCCCAAAGATAACAGAGTGTCTTTCCGGATTGATTAGACTATGATATTTTGCATTGGCTACTAGACTAATCTTGGTGTTTTTTTATCTCCTTGTGATCTCCTTTCCTTCCACTTCAAAACCTTGTAGACATTATTCTCCTTTCCTTCCACTTCAAAACCTTGTGGCTGCTCCACATATACCTCCTCTTCTAAGTACCCATTCAAGAAGGCACTTTTCACATCCATATGATGTATGCTCCATTGTTTATGAGCTGCTAATGAAATCAACATTCTAATGGTCTCGTGTCTTGCTACTGGTGCAAATGTCTCTTCACAATCAATTCCATACTTTTGTGTGAATCATTTAGAAACTAATCTTGCTTTGTGTCTATCAACACTCCCATCACTGTTAAATTTAGTCTTATAGACCCATTTGGTGCCAATCTTTTTCTGGTCATGTGGAAGCTCTGTCAACTTCCAAGTGTCATTCCTTTGAATGGAATCCATCTCTTCTTGCATGGCTTGCGTCCAAACATCATTAGTACATGCATCTTCAAAAGATGATGGTTCAAATTCAGCCTTGGATAATAAAGCAAAATTGACTATCTCACCTATTGGGCTTTCTTCATGTGCTTGATTTGCACTCCTCTCATAAATATCACTCAATCTTCTTACCTTCCTTGTAGAGCTTGGAGAAGAAGATGGACTTGAACTTGATGTTGAAGAAATTGATGAAGGGCTACTTGGTGGAGTTAAGCCACTAGTTACAGAAACATTAGTTGGCTGCTCA
This sequence comes from Pinus taeda, assembly GCA_000404065.3. Lineage (NCBI taxonomy): Eukaryota > Viridiplantae > Streptophyta > Pinopsida > Pinales > Pinaceae > Pinus > Pinus taeda. The sequence goes on along the minus strand of APFE030234207.1, from coordinate 5,099 downwards.
TGATCATTATCAACAATTATATCATCATTCAAAACAGATTTTGTCTTCTCAACATGGCCTTTTTGATGACCATAAACTCCCCCTTCATAAAAATTACATCTCTTGAGATAATAAGCTTGTTAGTTAGAGGATTATACAATTTATAAGCCTTGCTTGTCTCACTATACCCAATAAAAATGCATAACTCACTCTTTGCGTCTAACTTTTTTCTATTTTGATCAGGTACATGCACATAAGCCAAACAACCAAAAACTTTGAAATGATTAACATTAGGCTTTTTTCCATACCAAGCTTCATAAGGAGTCATATTTTCCAGTGCACTGGTGGGGCTATGGTTGAGGATGTATACTGCTGTTGCAATTGCATCTCCCCAATAAGAGTTGCTCAATCCCTTAGTTTGTAGCATGCATCTTGCCATTTCAACCACAATACAATTTTTTCTTTCAGCTATGCCATTTTGCTGAGGTGTGTATGCTGTAGTATGTTGCCTCCTGATGCCATTCATATCACAATAACTCTGGAAATCTTTTGAGCAGAATTCTCCTCCACGGTCAGTCCGCAAACATTTGATTTTGCACCCTCTCTCATTTTCTACAAGGGCTTTGAACTTCTTGAATGTATCTAGGGCTTCGCTTCTGGCCTTCAAAAAATATACCCAACAATTTCATGAGTAATCATCAATAAAAGTGATGAAATATGATGACTTATCCAAACTCTTAGTCTGCATAGGACCACATATGTCTGAATGAACAAGGTGAAGTGGGTGATGAGCTCTCTATGCACTACCCTTTGGAAACCTTTCCCTTGCATGCTTTCCTTTAGCACATCCTTCAAAAACCTCCTTATGCTCTTCTACCTTGGGCAAACCAGAAACTAATGCATGTGAGGCTAGAAAATTCAAACTCTGAAAATTTAAATGCCCATACCTGAGATGCCATAACCAACTTGAATCCTCATAAGCCATATAAGCAAGATTGCTATTATGTTCATCAAACCTCAAGGGAAACATCCTATTTCTTGTCATAGGCACAACAGTGATCACCCTATTTCCCTTATTCTTATCATAAATAGTACATGTCTTATTTTCAAAGACTACTTTATGTTATTCTCTTAACCTGCAAATGATACCCAAATACAGAATATGCGAAGAAAAGAGACCCAAAACACAGAATATGCGAAGAAAAGATACCCAGAACACAGAATAGCAATAATTTTATTATTGAGAGAGTAATGTTCACTTGCCTCTTCGAGGGGGCAACCTCCAATAGAGCAGAGCTCGATTACAAAATAAGACACGATGCTCCTCGCAGGGAGTTTCTATCCTTTATATATGACTCCTACGTGCAATACCACGGGCCAATACCACGTATTACTAATACCATCTATCTAATACTACGACCCATTTGCCACTAACTATGGTTCCGTTATTAATTGCGGATTAACTACTTACAGTTATTAATATTGGATTTATTGACTCTTGACTATGACGTGGTCCCATTACATAGATAAGGGGGTTAGGGTGGGACCCTAACATGCCCACCCCCTTAAGACTAGCCTTGTCCTCAAGGCTGAAGCTGCGGAAACTGCTGCAGAATAGTGGTTGGCTCCCAAGTTGCATCTTCTGGAGAGGTTTCTTTCCATTTGACTAGGACTTCCTTAATCAAGCGGCCGCGCAGTTGCTTGACTCGTGTGTCAAGGACCTGTTCCGTTTGAAGCCAGATGGATCCTTCTTCGTCCAATTCCGGGAGACTAGTCTGAATTCTGCAATTATTCCCAATCACTTTCTTGAGGCATGAGACATGAAAAACTGGATGGATTTTTGCAGTAGGTGGCAAGGCCAACTTGTATGCCACTTCTCCAATGCGTTGAAGTACTTGATATGGTCCGTAGAATTTGGGAGAGAGTTTCTGACATCCCTTGTCTTTGAGTGATGTTTTCTTATATGGTTGGAGCCGTAAAAAGGCCTGATCCCCTTCTTGAAATTGGCGCTCTGAGCGATGTTGGTCTACCTGTTGCTTCATGCGGTTCTGAGCTTGATGAAGATTCTCTCGAAGATGGGCGAGCATAGTTGCGCGGTGTTGTAGGAGTTGATCCATGCTTGGACTATTGAGCAGCCCTTGAGATATGAAGTAGGTGAAGGAGGGAGTTGACCATATACTGCTTGATAGGGAGTCATTTTGGTGGTGGCATGATAGTTGGTGTTATACCACCATTCTGCCAGAGGTAGCCACTGTACCCAAAGGTGTTGTTTTTCAGAAGTAAAACACCTAAGGTAGGTTTCTAGACATTTGTTGACTGCTTCAGTTTGACCATCTGTTTGCGGATGGTAGGAAGTGCTGAGTTTTAGTTGAGTGCCTTGTATTCTGAAGAGTTCCTGCCAAAAGTTGCTGGTGAAGATCGGGTCATGGTTGGACACAATAGAAATGGGCATGCCATGCAATTTGAAGATTTGATCCATGAAAGTTTGAGCAACCAAGGTGGGTGTAAACGGGTGGGGAAGAGCGCAGAAATGAGCATACTTCGACAATCGGTCCACAACCAACATGATGACTGACTTGTTCCCTGACTTTGGAAGACCTGTAATGAAATCCATAGAAACTTCCGTCCAAATTGATGCCCGAATGGGCAATGGTTGTAATGTGCCTGGTGTGTTGACTATTTCCCCTTTGTGGCGTTGACAGACCTCGCATTCAGTTACGAAGGTAAGGATGTCCTTTTTCATGCCTGTCCAAAAAAATGATCTTCTGGTGCGAGCATAGGTCTTCTGAAAGCCCGAATGTCCTACAATGGGAGATGCATGCATCTCTGCCAAAATGCGACTTTTGAAGGTGGATGTTGGTGATATTACGACTCTGTCCTTGTAGTGAAGAATATCATCCTACCATGAGTAGCCCTTGGTGGAATTTGGATCTGCCTGTAATTGATAAATGAGTTGGGAGAGCCCGGGGTGTGAAAACCATTCTCTGCGAGCTTCTTCAATCCATTCTGGAATGGGGAGGGAAATAGCTAGCAGGGTACTTTCCTCCTCAAATTGGGGAGATAATGCATCTGCTACACTATTGTCTTTCCCTTTCTTGTAAATGATCTCATAATCATATCCCAACATTTTGGCTAGCCATTTATTTTGTTGTGGGGAGGATAGGCGTTGCTCCAAAAAAATTTAAGACTGTGATGATCTGTGCGGATTTGGAAATGTCACCCCAATAAATAAGGTCGCCAAGTGTCGACTGCATGTAAGATGGCCATCATTTCCTTCTCGTATGTAGATTGGACCTGATTCTTCCCACTGAGTTGTTGGCTTGTGAAGGCCAATGTTCGCCCTTCCTGCATTAAAACCGCCCCAATACCTGTCCCCGAAGCATCACGTTCAATGACAAAAGATTTGGTGAAGTCAGGTAGTGCTAAACTGGAGTGGAACACATGGCATTTTTTAGAGCTGTAAAGGCCTGTTGTGCTTCCTCATTCCAGAAGAATGAGTTTTTCTTTAGGAGTTGGGTGAGGGGCTTCGCTATGCGGCCATAGTTGCGGACAATTTTATGATAATAGCCTGTGAGACCCAAAAATCCTCGTAAGCTCTTCAAGGTCTTGGTTGAGGCCATTCCTGCATTGCTTGGATCTTTTTGGGGTCCACCTTGACACCTTCACGCCCACAATGTGGCCCAAATACTCTACTTCTTCCATGCCAAATGACACTTGGACATCTTGACAAATAATTTATGCTTGCGGATCAGTTGCAATAGTAGATCTACATGCTGAAGATGTGCGGCCCAAGTGCCACTATAGATGAGGATGTCATCGAAGAAGACCAGGACAAATTTTCTGAGATATGGTTTGAGGATGTGGTTCATAAGGCTCTGGAAAGTGGAGGGGGCATTGCAGAGACCAAATGGCATGCCCAGGAATTCATAGTGGCCTTCATGAGTTTTGAAAGCCGTCTTGGGGATGTCGACTTCCTTCATGCGAATTTGGTGGTAGCCTTAGCGAAGATCCAGCTTGGTGAAGAATTGAGCCCCATTGAGTTCGTGCAGCAAATCATCAACCACTGGGATGGGGAATTTATCTTTGACTGTTAACTTGTTGAGGGCCCTGAAGTCGGGGCACATCCGCCACTCCCCATCTTTTTTGAGGACCATGACCACTGGGGATGAATAAGGACTGATGTTGGTATGAATGACCCCTGCTTCCAACAGTTCCTTGATGATTTTTTCTATTTCGTTCTTTTGGGTGAACGGATATCTGTATGGGCGCACATTTGGGGGTTGGGCCCCTGGAACCAAGGTGATGCTATGATCATGTTCCCCTCGCGAGGGTGGAAGCCCTTGAGGCTTGTCAAAGACCGGCAAATGGTTATTTAAGATCTGTTGCATCTCAGGATGAATTGGCAGCGGTTGGTTTTGACTACCTGGATTGCATTAAATTGTGCTACTACTCCATGATTGCCCTTTTTAATAATTTTTCCATCCTAGGCGAGCCGATGATAGAGGGGGCTCCTGCCTCGAGTCCTCGAAGGGTATGTTTGTGGTTGTTCTGCTTAAAACTCATATACAACTCCTGGAAATCCATTGTGATTGGCCCAAGAGTGCGGAGCCAGTCAGCGTCGAGGACAATGTCACAACCCCCCATGTGTATGGAAAACATGTGGGTTTTCAACTTTCAACTGATAATCCCCATTTGAAGTTTGACATTTTCACAACGGCCTTCACATTTCATTGTGCCTCCATCTGCAATTTGAACTTGGAATTTAGAAACTGCTCGTACAAAGCAATGCACTGTTTCTGCGACTTTTTGATGGATGAAATTATGTGTCCTTCCACTATCAATCAAAACTACTACTGGGCGATGTTTAATAAACCCTATGATTTTGAGCGTTTGAGGGGAAGAAATCCGCCAAAGCATGCAACGAAATGACTGGTTCGTGAGAGACATTATCCTGTTGGTTGTCTTCTTCAAGTGCTCATGTTCCTCCAGTGGTGACTCTTCCTCTGTTGAGTTGTAGTCAGTGGCATCAATTTGAAAAAATTTGGGCTCCTTGCATTTATGCCCTGGGGAGTATTTTTCATCACAGTAGTAACATAGCCCTTGCTTTCTTCTTTCAGCCA
>APFE030234197.1:0-20539 GCA_000404065.3 Pinus taeda | reverse complement strand
CTCTTTCTACCTTTGAATTAGGGTCTCGAAATAGGAGAAGGAGCTCTGGTTTGAAACAAACCGAAATCATTGCAGTTTTGCTCTTAACATACTGGGAGAGAGATACACAGACATACCAAAGTCGCGCTGGAATTTGGAAGGCTGGTAGCCACTCTAGATCAACCAGACGAGGAATCTGAAAATATTAAGATTACCAAACCTTCGTGGTAACTTGGAAGCGGTTGGTAGGCTCTTTGCACTTGTGAGATCAACCGGATCCAGGTTTTAATCCCAATCTCTCTCATACATTTTCATCTTTGTTTTTCATTGTGTATTCCATGGCAAATCCTTTGGCATCGTCGTCCAACTCGTCTGGCAACAAGGCTCCCTACCAGGTGTTTATCAACCACCGCGGGCCGGACACCAAGTTATCCATCGCCGCCCATCTCTACAATCGCCTTCATGATTTAGGATTTCAAGCGTTTCTAGACAAGGAAGAAATGGAGAAGGGGGACTTCTTCACTTCTCAAATAGCTGCGGCTATAAGAGATGCCTCAGTCCATATCGCAATCTTCTCTCCTCGATATGCAGAGTCTGAGTGGTGTCTCAATGAGCTACTACTTATGTTGGAGTCCATGCAGTCGGGCCGGTCAACCATTATTCCAATCTTCTGCGGTGTTAACCCTGCTGACCTTCGATGGACACTTGGCAAAGACGGAGTGTACGCTAAAGCCCTGGCCGAGCTCGAACAGAAGAAAACAACCGACTCCCAAACGCATCAAAAGAAGCCGCGTTACGACCCCGACATTATTGAAAAATGGAGAAATGCTCTTTCTAATGTTTCAAATATAGATGGTTTCGACCTGGCAGGAGCTTATAATGGGTGACAACTCCATCTCTTCCTGTTCCTCTTTTTATATTGTTTAGTTTCATATGTATATGACAAATTATTTATGTACGCTTTGCTTACTGCTAATTAGTAATTTTGTTTGTGAATATTAATTCAGTGTGGAGTGGCAACTGGTGAATGAGGTCGTGCAATTGGTATTGGCAAAGGTTAAAAAGCCGCCACTGGACGTGTCCAGATATCCAACAGGTTTGTATCAAAAAGTAAGAGATTTTGAAGAGTTATTGAAGCAGCAGCAAATTGGGGTAACTAGAGTTATAGGAATTGTGGGGCTTGGAGGGATTGGCAAAACCACACTTGCTAAAGATATATTTAACCGTGAAAGATCAAATTACAGGCAATCTTGCTTTTTATTTGATATCAGAGAAAAGTCTTTAACTACCTTACAGAGTGACCTTATAAAGGACATGACTCAATTGAATGAACAAATACGGAGCACTGATGAAGGTAAAGGAAATCTCAAACGAAATCTGTCATCCAAACAAGCTCTCATTATTTTAGATAATGTGGATCATTCTTCGCAGCTGGATGCATTACTTTTACCGCTAAGGATGCCCTTCATCCCAGTAGCTTAATTTTAGTAACGTCTCGCGATAAGCAGCTTCTTATAAACAATGATATCAATGAGTCAGCCATTTATAAGTTGGAGTGTCTCAATCAGCAACACTCCCAAGAACTCTTCTGCTTGCATGCCTTTCACCAGCCTCGTCCAGTGGCAGAATTTGAGGTGCTGGTTAGTAAGTTTGTTGATGCGTGCGGTGGATTACCGTTATCTCTCACAGTGATTGGCGCGCATCTTCGTGGAAGCAGCGATCTAACTCTCTGGAGAGCCCAATTGATCGAAATCTCAAATATGCTTCCCAACGATATACAAAGCAGACTGAAAATCAGCTACGACAGCCTGAATGAAAAGGATAAGCAGATATTCCTAGACATTGCATGTTTCTTCCTAGGAGAAGACAGGGATACTGCCATTCAAATATGGAAGGGACTGGACTTGGATGGATGGCTGGGTCTTTGGAATCTACAGAACAAGTGTCTCATTGAGGTCGACAGCAAAAATAATATAATAATGCACGACCATCTTCGAGACCTGGGCAGAGATATCGGAGAGAAGAATTCCCCGTATCGTTTTTGCCGCCTAACGCAGAACATTCTTGACAATCTGCCGGAGAAATTAATCGTACGTATTTTGAAACATTAAGATTGTTTTTGAAATTAGTGTTGTGGTCTCAATATCGTAATTCTTAGATTTTGCAAGGATGTCAATATTGTTTCTAACAGTTTCCAGTCAACAATTTAGGTGCGTGGAATTAACATGGTTGAAACGCCGGTGGAAAACCGTGCGGAGCTGGGCGATCTTTTCCGTGGTATGCGCGGGTTGAAGCTGCTTAGAGTTGAAGGGGATTGTTTGGAAGAAAGCATATTCAAGGCTGCACGGTCACATCTCATATGGCTCAGATGGGATAGATGTCCTTATTCTTCCCTCCCTCCCTGGATTCCAATCGAGCGTTTAAGGGTTCTGCAAGTGTGCAGGTCGGCAACATTGAAAACACCGTGGGAAGATCATAATATTCAGGTATATATAGTAATTATTTAATCGAGCTTGTTCTTCCATTGTGAAATGGCTTTTGGATATATTCCATCTTGGTAGACCACCACGTTTACAATTGACATCCACGGCCCCAACTCACTTTTGGAAAATTTGTGAACATTGCAGGTACCTTTATACTTGAGGGAGTTGAGTATTATTGACTCTCACCTTTTAGAACTTCCAAAGTCCATAGGTAAGTTGAAACAACTCGAAAAAATTGTCCTTAAATCTGAATTTTCTACTCTTCATATGGAAACTTTACCAGATGAATTCTGCCATCTGCAGTCTTTAGAGCACCTGAGCTTAATCAACTGCGGTTCAATGAAGTCGCTGCCGGATTGTTTTGGCAATTTAACGAAACTCCAACATATTGACCTGTCCGGTAGTGACCAGTTGAATATGCTTCCAAATTTCTTTGGGAAGTTATGTAACCTCCGACAGATTGATTTTTCCAAATGTTATTCATTAAAAGATCTTCCAGATTCCTTTGAAAACTTGAGGAACCTCCAACAGGTTAATTTCTCCTACTGTACTTCATTAAAGGGGCTTCAATATTCCCTTGGGAATTTAAAGAACCTCCAGCATATTGACTTGTCTTCTTGCCGTAAATTAGAAAAGCTTCCAGATTCCCTTGGGAATTTAAAGAACCTCCAGCATATTGACTTGTCTGGTTGCAGTAAATTAGAAAAGCTTCCAGATTCCCTTGGCGAGTTAACTAATCTCCGACGTATTAAGCTCCATTTTTGTGGAAAACTAGAGAAGCTTCCAGATTCCCTTGGTGAGTTAAAGAACCTCGAACATATTGATTTGTCTCTTTGCCATAACTTAAAAAGTCTTCCAGATTCCCTTGGAGAGTTAAAGAACCTCGAACATATTGATTTGTCTCATTGCCATAACTTAAAAAGTCTTCCAGATTCCCTTGGTGAGTTAAAAAACCTCGAACATATTGATTTGTCTCATTGCCTTCACTTAAAAAGTCTTCCAGATTCCCTTGGTGAGTTAAAGAGCCTCCAAGCTATTGCCTTGTCTTTGTGCCTAGACTTAAAGAAGCTTCCAGATTCCTTTGGGAGGTTAAAGAACCTCCGACATATTGACTTGTCTAGAGCCTATGAATTAGAGAGGTTCCCAGATTCCTTTGGGGAGTTACAGAACCTGCAACGTTTGGTTTTGCGCAATTGTCGGAAGTTGCAGATATTTCCTGAAACTCTTGGAAAGATAAGTTCCCTTGAATGCTTAGACCTCCGACATTGTCCGAAAATTGAAGTATGGCCTCCCCAAGTCTCATATAACAGCTCATTGCTAAAATTATTTTTATCTGGTACAAATTTAAAAGAATTGCCAAGTGCTATCGGAGGGCTAAGTGATTTGCAAGTTCTGCATTTAGGAAGCCAATTGAAACGTCTGCCCGATAACATCGGTGACTTAAAAAGCTTACAGGAATTGGAGCTTTCTGGTTGCATTCAGTTGAAACATTTGCCGGATTCCATTACATTGTTGACCCAGCTGAGAGAGTTGAAAATCAAGAATTCGGGTTTAGAGTACTTACCACCATGCCTCGTGGAGCTGAACAGTCTTCAGCGGTTGGAAATAGAGGAGTGTCCGTTGAGTGAACTGCCACTCAGAAAAGTTGAAGGGGGAATAGTGCTGAATAAAGTGGACGCTTCCATTGTCAACTGCATGTTTGGGCTAAAATACTTAAGACTGTGCCGGACAAACATTTCAGCGTTATCATTTTGTGAAGGCCTTTGCCCAAACCTTCAACATCTCAGCATTCTTAGATGTGATTTTTTGGTGGAGGTTGTAGAATTGCCAGCAACACTTACAGAGCTAGAGTTGAGCGAGTGTTGTACATTGAGGAAAATAGGACTTTGTGGTCTTGAAAGGCTCGTGAAATTCCAACTCGTAGCATGCCACACAGTTGAGGAGCTGCCAGGTCTTGAAACGTTGGTACGTCTGAAGGAGCTGAAGGTTAACTGCCACTATCTGAAAAGAATAGACGGGTTGGCGCAGTTGACAGAACTTCAAGTGCTAAACACGGGAAAATGCTGTTCATTAGAAGAACTTCCAGGTCTGGAACAATTGACTTTGTTGAGGGAGCTTAAAGCCAGTGGGTGTCGGAAAGTGCGTAGCATAGTGGGGTTGGCGCAGCTGCCAAAACTGGATGTGCTAGACATGGAAGATTGCTCTGAGCTGGAAGAAATTCCGGGTCTCGAACATTTGACATCATTGAGGAGGCTTAATGCCAGTGGCTGTGGGAAATTGCAGAGCGTAGAGGGCTTGGTGCAGCTGACAGGACTTCAAGAACTAAACGTGGCAAAATGCAGTGAGTTAAAAGAAATGCCAGGTGGTCTTGAACATTTGACATCGTTGAGGAGGGTTAATGCCAGTGGCTGTGGTAAATTGCAGAGCATAGAGGGGTTAGCGCATCTGACAGGACTGGAAGAGCTAAACTTGGCAAACTGCTGTGAGTTAAAGGAAATCCCAGGTGCTCTCCAACATATGACGCAGTTGAGTAAGCTTAATGCCAGCGGATCTGGAAAACTGCAGAGCATAGAGGGGTTAGCGCACCTGACAGGACTTGAAGAGCTAAACTTGGCAAACTGTTGTGAGTTAAAGGAAATCCCAGGTGCTCTCCAACACCTGACGCAGTTGAGGAAGCTTAATGCCAGCGGATCTGGAAAACTGCAGAGCATAGAGGGGTTAGCGCAGCTGACAGGACTTCAAGAATTAAACGTGGCAAACTGCTGTGAGTTACAGGAAATCCCAGGTGGTCTTGAACATCTGAAGTCGTTGCGGAAGTTTGATGCGAGTGGCTGTGGGAAACTGCAGAGCATAGAGGGGTTAGCGCAGCTGACAGGACTTCAAGAATTAAACGTGGCAAACTGCTGTGAGTTACAGGAAATCCCAGGTGGTCTTGAACATCTGAAGTCGTTGCGGAAGTTTGATGCGAGTGGCTGTGGGAAATTGCAGAGCATAGAGGGGTTGGCGCAGCTGACAGTACTTGCAGAGCTAAACTTGGCAAACTGCTGTGAGTTAAAGGAAATCCCAGGTGGTCTCGAACATCTGAAGTCGTTGTGGAAGTTTGATGCGAGTGGCTGTGGGAAATTGCATAGCATAGAGGGGTTGGCGCAGCTGACAGTACTTGCAGAGCTAAACTTGGCAAACTGCTGTGAGTTAAAGGAAATCCCAGGTGGTCTCGAACATCTGAAGTCGTTGTGGAAGTTTGATGCGAGTGGCTGTGGGAAATTGCAGAGCATAGAGGGGTTGGCCCAGCTGACAGGACTTGGAGACCTAAACGTGGCAAACTGCAGTGAGTTAGAAGAAATCCCAGATGGCCTCAAACATCTGAAGTCGTTGCGGAAGCTTGATGCCAGTGGCTGTGGGAAACTCCAGAAGATAGAGTGCTTGGCGCAGCTGACACGACTTCAAGAACTAAACGTGGCAAACTGCAGTGAGTTAAAAGAAATTCCATGTGGTCTCAAACATCTGAAGTGGTTGAGGAATCTTAATGCGAGTGGCTGTGGGAAGCTGCAGAGCATAGAGGGGTTGGAGCAGTTGACAGGACTTGAAGTGCTAAACGTGGCGAACTGCTGCGAGTTAAAAGAACTTCCAGGTCTGGAACATTTGAGATCATTGAGGAAACTTAGTGCTGGTGGGTGTCGGAAACTGCAGAGCATAGGGGGGCTGGCGCCGTTGACAAAACTTAGAATGCTTAACGTGAAAGACTGCTGTGAGCTAGAAGAACATGCAAGTCTGCAACATCTGAGGTGGTTGAGGGTGCTGACTACGAAGCATTATGGGAAACTGCAGTTACTGGGTGGAGGAATATGGAAGTACCTGCGGCAAGAACGGAAGAAATACAGGCGAGGTGTTGGGGTAGGGCAGCCGCTGCGACACCGCTGGAAGAAACAGACGCTTGAAGATGAAAGGTCAAAAGCAAATATTGCGATCAGAGTACTTCATTATTATAATGTTCACCGGTGGCCCCAGAATGGTCATTGCAGTCTGTGAACCGCAGCGAAACGAAGCCCTGTAACGGACATTTTCAACGTTGTGATATCTCTTTATAGCAGCACTGTTAGTAAAAATGCTCTGAATCATACAGGTTATTGTGAACTTAAATCTTTGTTCTGTAATTTGCACCAGAAAATACCAAAAAGTTTGGAATTTGAATTGTTTAAGTTATAAACATGTTCAATTTCACATTCAAACAATATAACAGCACTGTTAGTAGAAATGCTCTGAATCATACAGGTTATTGTGAACTTAAATCTTTGTTCTGTAATTTGCACTAGCAAATACCAAAATGTTTATAATGTGAAATTTGAAAGTTTCACATTCAAACAATATAAAGCTATAAACAGGTTCAATAAAGATGTTCAATAAATTACAGTGATTTTCTTCTTTCCTTTTTAAATGAAATACGTCATTTCATTGACATTTTGATGTATTTCAACCATTAACAGTTTCAATTACCTTTATTGAATTGTACATTTTTTTAATTGGTGTTTCATTTTCTTTTATGATATTTAAGATATACAATAAAATGTTTATATTTTTTATTAAAAATATAGTTATAATATAAATTATATAATTTTAATTTTTTTTAATTTTTTTTCTCTCCTATTATTGCTTAAAAATAATTTAAATAAATTTAAAAATATAAATTATTAAATAAATTTAAGAAATATATATATATATATTATATAAGATATGAGAATTGAATAAATAAATAAAAACTTTATAATATACAAATTTATATTATATTTTTTTAATGATATCTATTTATAAATTAAATATATTATTGCATGTTCACACAAAATGCATTTTAAAATAACAATATATTAAAGATATTATTTCATGGTTCACACGAGATGCACTTTAAAATAACAATATATTAATAGTTTTAATGTAATAAAGTAAAAAACAAAAAATGTTATTAAAATAAGTTTGAAATTAGAATACTTTGGAATGGGTTTTTTTTGAAACGTGGGGGAGTGGGTTGCATGAGTTGTCGATGTCCCACCTAGCCAAAGGACCAAGGGACATGGAAGAACACCCCTGTGGCAAATATGAATGTTTCAATCCAGTTACATGTCAATCATCATTCAAAACAATAATACTCTAAGCACCATGCACTTAGATCTTAATTGTATTCCCTGTAAAAATCTATCATTTGGGACTCCTCCTCTGTGAAGTCCTAGCCAATGGTGATTTTGGCTATGCTTCTCGCATTTTCGCCCAAATCGAGCTCAACTTCACAATAAATGGTGGCTAGCACAACTTGTCTATCTCGCCATTGGTGACCTGTGATAGCTTCAATTGTTGTTCTCTATTGTTATGCTCCTCGACACTCCGTCTTAGCAAAAATCGACATCACTTGTTGGGCAACTACCATTTTAAGGGAGTTGCTCTTACTTTTTCTCTATGGCACTGCAATGCATATGGTAATTTCCATACTTCTCGTAGCCTTTAGTTTATTTTGCACTTATCTTCCTCTTGTAGGTCAAACAACCATCCAAAAGCCTTTGCACTTAGACTCCTAGGAAATCAGAGTTCATATACTCATTCCTACTAATTGAAGTCTTTGGATGCAGCATCATTGGACTTCTCCCGACTTTGCAATATTTTTTGGATCCACACTTCGTCTTTGTTATGAAACCAGCTCACAAAAAAATAAAAAAGATAGATCAACGCCTTAGAAATAGCCTCTTCGAGGGGGCAACCTCTTTTACATTACACAAATGAACCATTCTTAGATGATACAACTGACAAGACCTCCTTTCTATATATAGGAGTCTAAGGGGTCATAATATAATTAGAGCTGAAATAACAATAATAATGTAAGGACACAATAATAACAATATGGGGACTACATGGGCACAACAATATAATAAGGGGTGTCACGCGGAATGAGTCGAGGTTGCGGACAAGATCGACCTTCCTAGTATCTACTGATATCTAGTGACAAGCAAGCCAATCAAAAACTATCTTTCCCTAAATATGCAAGTAAAACAAAGGCAAACAAGTGTTTTAGGCCTACCTTGGGTCCAATGCAAGTTTGTAGAAGCCTCGCTCCCTTGCTCCAAATGAGCTTCCTTGAAGTGTAATTCTGCAAATACAAACAAGCAAACAAATTAAATAGCACCTGAAAAGCCAATATCATAAAGCATATTCATCATAATGATCAAGGAGATTATGAAACAAACCACATAAGACAATTTGTTGAGAAAATTGAATCTGATTGTATTAATTCAAATGAAGAAGAACTTTACAACCTGTGCCTTGATGCTGTACAAGCTCCTCCCAGGGTCCGACAAGAAGTCTCCTCTACTTTGACAAGTTTCACCCACTTCCCAATGAAACCAAAAGGTATGTGATCTCTCCTCTCAATTTTAACTAGGAAGTCCCAATTCCATCAGCATTTACCCTAAAAAATGTTCATCTTCTAACCCTCCCAACAACTGACCCAATGCCTTAATTTATAGTGCAATGGAGGGAAGTTACTAGGTCCTCCTTCAAAGGGATAAAGCCCTCCTTCAAAGGGATAGCTCCTCCTATCAAGGGATTAGCTCCTTTTTTGGGATGCATGAACCACCTTGGAGCGAACAATCCATGTCAAAATTCATTCTAGAAACATCTAGAATTAACCCAAAGTGAGTTTTTTAAGATAAACTTGCACCTTTTTGACTTTGACAGGGGTACGTATCCACCCCTTTACAGACAGAGCGTGCAGATATGCAGGTAATATGAACAAAGGGTGCGGGCTCGTAGGCAAAAGTGAGAGAAAGTGCGGAACTAGAGTAATATTGATTTTCAATGTCTTTCTCTCATTTGCAAAGCTTGACATGAAGAGCTAAGCTCTGAGACTTGCTTAGGAGGACAATATAAGTGATGATAGATCCATACTGACTGCAAATAGTCATGGTGACGATATTTTTGTGTAACAGATTGCCCCCTAAAGTGCGAAGTCTGTAGTAGATGAGGATTTCATTTATCATTTAGGAAGAGTGAAGTACTTTATCATTTCGAGGATAATCTTGTGGAGAGCCCAGTCGGAACCTGTAAAAACATTCAAATGCAAAATATATATATGAGATCATATCATCACTGAGGTAGAAATTCCCATACTCAGATCAAAACTAACTAGAAAACTAACTATTGCTCTGATATAGGAATGATCCTGTAATACATCACAAGTATAGACACATGTAGACACAGTATGGACACAACCATCTGTTTATGAATAGTCTACAACATAATGAATACAAAATTCCTCGCAACCTAGATGGTGGAGACTAGATCCAGGGTCTTCATTTCTACTTCCCGAAATAGTACGATTATATCCATGCGAATGAATGTGTCGACGTCGAACATGGTAGAAACCACTTGATTACCAGTCAAAGATGTAAATTGTTAACAAGTGTGAAAGAAACCACCAATAATGGCAATGGCTCTCAAAGTACTCAGCACAATCCATGAGATGTGATTAGATGTGTCGATGTCGAACATGTCACGGAATCCTTCGATCAAAGGTCAATGATGCAACCTATCGTCGAAGGTGAGAAACCTACCATTGAGGCATGCAGATCCCAAGGTACTGGCGATTTCTAGACCATATTTCTAGATAAAGAGCTGAAGTTGATAGAAAGCGATTTGTCGTAGGCAAGCCCACAACACGAAATCATAGATCAAGTTTTAAGAAATTTAGTTGCAAGGACTGACTCAGGGATGGTCAAGATGGATGACAGAAATTTTTGCAGATGAATGGCTTATTCGCATTGACCTCTTGAACACATAATGACACAGTAGATGGTTTGGTGACAATCGACCCAAAGTTAATACCCAGAAACCGACTGAAGACTTTCAATGTGGTTCGATCAACTGTTAGGCAAAGGACTTCCCAAACCAGGTGAATGAAAGTGTCGTGTTCAAGAGTGGTTACAAAGTATGACAAACAGGCTCATTTTCCTCTCTTTTCCCCCACCATTTCTGGCAAGTACCTCTTTATTTTTTACAAGATTGAGGAGGATAACATATGCTTGATTATAAGCTCATCCTTAGGATGAGTCCAACTTAGTTTAAATTCGAACCCTAAGAAGGAGTCGTCTGTTCCTGTTTGTAATTGAACAGATCATTTACTGTCGAAATTTAACGAGTTCAGTATAGGAGAAACTCGGCGTTTTTCATTTTTAGAGAGTCTGAAAGAACTTAAGAAGACTCCAAGGTTGACCTTTTTCATAAATTTGTGTCTCCCAAGCCCGAAAAAGTATAAAATAATACTTGAGAGAACCGCTTGATCTTTTACGACCAAGGAGTACTTTTCGTAATTAGTGCCTCTGATCCAAAAAAGTAAAAAAGCGATCAATGACACGTCGTTTTATGACCAATATCAAATTTGAAACGACAAAAACCTGGCAACCTTTTCATGTTTTTACGGACAGAAAAGGGCTGTAAGAGGACCATCTTTTTAGTTTCGTTTTAACGAGCTTAAAAAGAAAAACTAGGCAATCTTTTCATGTTTTAGGAGTCAGAAAAGAGATTAAAGGTGACTCTAATGGTTTTTCGTTGAAAATGACCGATTTCGCCTGAAAAATCCGTTATCCTGAACAAAAGCTCAAACATTATTCATACCTGTTCAAAAATGGGTAAAAATGTTGCAAATAACACCTCTTTAAAGTGAAACATAAACAAATTTAGAATTTATTTACTCAAAAAACTTATAAAAAGGACTTTTTACCATTCATTTTTACTGTTTGAGATTTGGGTGAGAAAAAAGGGCTTTCGACCAAAAACTTCCCGTGAAGATTGCGGAAAATCCGTTCGTCGGAATCAAACGCCATCTCCTCCAGGTAATCCACATCATCCTATTCTTCATTTCTATCCATTTGAAATTGTTTTTTAGGGGTTGATTTTGATTTTTAGGAGGTTTTTAGGTTTCAAAACCCGCGTGCGGGGGTCCGCAGGTTTACCACAGGGGACCCGCGTACCCTACCTTTTTTGCAATGGGAAAAAAGTTGGGGGTACGCACTTGCCGTGAAGGCAAGGTGCGGACCTCACGCACTGTCCCTAACAAGGGGGTACGTACCCCGCGCAAAGGTTTGTAAAAACCTAACTAACTCAAAAATTACCCAAATAAATCAATTTTATGCATTCTAATTCGCCTTTTTACTTGAATGTAGGATAAAAATCATGCCTGATTGGCGAGAATGGGAGCACGAGGATGTGGACCTCACCGCGATGAATCATCAACCTTCGATCGATGCATTGAAGGCATGTGGCTTATACAAATTCTGGGCCATACCTGGCATGAGGGCCCAGGTGGACTTTTTGCAGTGGCTGGTTGACAGATGGAGTATACAGGACCAATGCTTCTTTATTGGTGGGCACCAGCTCGAAATCGAGCCAGCCAATATATACTTTTTGACTGGTTTGCCCAGGGGGGGTGAACACTTGACTCTATTTGGGCCTAGGGCAGGTGGTCAGTCTATCGAGAGCTTGTAGCTAGAGTTCTGGAATGTCCAGAACGGGGACAAAGGGATAGATATCAAAACCATATCCCGTTATGAACTCATGGTTATTGGGTTTATAGTTACCAAACTCTGCGGTAGTGCAGCGCTACACATAGCCACCAGATCCCGATGCGGATGGCAGTTGATTGCTTTCGAGGCACCATTTTCAACTGGTGTGATGCTGTGTTGGCCAATGTGAAGGGCCAACTGACCAGGGCCAAAAACGAACAACTAAAGACTTTTGGGTATGGTGCTATAGTTGTGAGTTTTGGTCTAGAGAGGGTTCTTATGTTGATCCCGCAGCACCTTACTGTTGGAGCTGGGCTTCCTCGAGAGCCCAAACTGATGCGATGGGTTGCAGTTATGGCCCGTCATCCTGATGAGGGGACCGAGGTCGTTCGGTTCAAACTTGAGTATTTCCAATGGTTGGAGAACTAGGTTTTTGCTATCCAGGACTTTCCTTATGTTGGGGTTGATTTTCGTGGGGACCCAGACATGGCTCTTCCACCAGGAGAGCAATGGGATGACTCAGGTAAAGTCATTTTCAACATTTTCCTAATTTTTTTTTATTTTTTTATTTTTTTATTTTTTTATTTTTTATATCATCCCAAAACTGATAGTAAAAGTTTCAAATGCAGATGTGGGCCCACAATGACTAGCCACTCTCCGGCCTTATGAGAGGAAACAACTAGTTCCACCGGCTCCAGCCCCACAAGAGAAATCAACAGAGACTTTGGCCGAGTTGGAGAACCATCTAGAGCTCCTTATAGGGGACATTTCAGAGACCAGCATAGATGAAATCCCTCGTCGACTTCAGCGCTATGTGATTGGGGTCCCAGGAAATTTTAGGAGGTTCCTTTATAAGGTGGCCCGTGCAGTGGTTTCGTATCGAGATCATCACCAGTGATGGGATGATCGCCTATTTTAGTCACCTATGACATTTTTGCTTTTTGTACCTATCATTTTTGTCGATCATAAGGTGTTTTTCAACCTATGATCGAGGACGATGTATATTTTGACACACTCCTATGTTATATGATATCATTATTACTGGCTTGTCTTGTTAAACATGTTATGGAATGTTTTTAAATTTACTTGTATGATTATCGCACATGTCTACTTAACATTTGAGAAGCAATTGCATCTGCTAATGTATTTAAAGATCTTGGAATATGCTGATATTCAATATAGTAAAATTCACGTTCCAAGAGACGCACTCTCAAAAATAATCTTAATAAAACTGGATTTCTAATGGCGTATACTCTATTAAGTTGTAATACAACGAGTTCAAAATCTAACCTCACTATCAAACTCCGAATCCCAAACGAAATATATTCAGATAATAACTCAATCACTGCACTATATTCTGCAATGTTGTTTGTTGTTTGACCGAGGCTTACCCCATGCATAGATACCAACTCGTCAGAGGGTGAATAGATAACCCAAGCTGCGGAAGAAATATTTTGTGTACTATGACAAGCACCATCAGTGAAACCAATGTATGTTTGGAGAGGCGTTGACATCTGCGACATCAAACGTAAAACCAAGATAAGCAAGAATAACGACGAAAAATTCACTCTCTAAGCTAAGCACACTTTTAATCTAAAACACACCAGCTAAAAGGAAAAAACTAACCTAACTATAAAATCTCCACACTCGTTTTAAGCATAATACCTCTTGAGGTAAAGACCATTCCTGGGTTTACCTAAAGAGACCCCGTCAAAGTCTACCAATTCATAGGCCCCTTTCGCTAGCTTTCGCTTGACAACATAGGGACCATGCCACATAGGCACGAGTTTTCCAGCACCTAATTTATCATTTGCTTGATCGTACAATAAGACTAGATCTCCTTCCGAAAAATTCCGAGGGGTCACATTTCGATCATACTGAGCTTTAATACATTTTGCATGAGATTCGATCACTAATGCAGCATCACGACGATTCTCATCTAGCTGAGCCAAGTATAACAAATGTCTTTCCTCTTTGGAAGTGGCTGGAAGTAACTCGATGGCCATTTGCAATGATGGGATTTCGCACTCAATAGGTAACACAGCTTCCAAACCATAAACTAGTTGGAAAGGAGTGAACCTTGTTGATGTTTTAACTGAGGTTCGGTATGCCTGTAGTGCTGAAAATAGCATGTTGTTCCAATTCGACTGATGAATCCCAATGATTCGTCGGATTATGATGATTAGAACTTTGTTGATGGCTTCAACCAGGCCATTACCTTGTGGGTAATAAGGAGTTGAACTGTCGTGACGCAAGCTAAGCTGGTCTGTAAGTTCAGTCATCATAACGTTTCGAAAATGATGCCCATGATCGGTGATAATCGCTTGTGGAACACCAAACCTAGTAATTATATGATTGAATACGAAAATCGCAGCTGTTTTTCCGTCTGCCTCAAATGTAGGCATCGCCTTGGCCCACTTGGTAAATTAATCTACCGCAAGGATAATATATGCATGCCCCTCGGCTGAGTGAGGGTTACATGTAATAAAATCGATACCCCATTTGGCAAAAGGACCAATGGCAATTATAGGGTGAAGAGGAGCAGGTGGAGCGTGCATCTTTTGATCAAAAATTTGGTAGTTGTGGCATTTTCGGACCGCAATAATACAATCTTTAAACATAGGTGGCCCGAAATAGCCAGCGCGCAGTATCTTTTGGGTTGTGGCGTACCCAGACATATGACTACCACACGCTCTAGAGTGACAGTCATTTAGGACCCTTTCAGCTTCCTCATGAGTCAAACAACGTCGAAAAACAGAGTCCGCCCCACGACGATAAAGAGTATCTCTAATAATTTTGAATTGTTGGGACTGTAATCGTATTTTTTGACGTTCTGATCGTGAAATATCTGGCTGAAAGGTTTTGGTTTGGAGATAAATGATGATATCCCTGTACCACGGATCTAAAGTGCTGATTAGAAACACGGATTCGTTTGCAATGGGCTCTTCTGCCACAGTTTTTGTGTCAGCGCGCGGGAAGTCACACATTAATTCCGCAAAAACTAAATATTTTTTTGACTTAGACTTTTCAAATTCCAAGTCAAACTCCTGCGGGATGACAATCCATTTGGAGTACTTTCCCCCCAGCAATTGCTTGGTCAAAATATAGATCATAGTGTTGCAATTGGAAATAACTGTAGTCTACGTAGTAAAATGTAATGACGAAAACGTTGGCTATCTTGAACAGCTGCCAATGCCAATTTCTCCACATGTGAGTATTTTATCTCAGTTGGATTTAACGTTCGACTAAGGTAATATATCACATGTTCAGTACCGAATTCATCTTCCTGAACTAACACCATTCCGATGGTGGAATAGGAAGTGGCGAGATACAAGAAGTAGTCCTGGTTGTGGTTGGGAGGATGCAACAGCGGTGTATGGGTCAATGTGTGTTTTAGCGCATCAAAAGATTTCTTAGCTATCTCGTCCCAAAATAATGAAGTATTCTGCTTCAACAACCGGGTAAAACCCTTTGTGATCTCGGCGTAGTTAGGGATGAATCAACGTAAAAAGTTTGCTTTCCCTTGCAAACTTTGGAGTTGGCGAAGACTTGAAGGAGGAGGCAATTTGATAATGGCTTCAACCTTCGAGGGATCGACGCGAATGCTGGCATTCGAAACAACAAACCCTAGTAATCGACCCATTTCAATACATAAAACACACTTGTGGGGGTTAAACCTAATCTGATAATGCCTACACCTCATAAAGATTGCTCTTAAATGGACGAGATGATCAGCTCGATGTAATGAATGAGCAGGCAAGTCATCGAGATAGGGTTGCACAATGTGTTTGATATCATGAAAAGCATAAGACATGGCCCGTTGAAAAGTTGCCCCAACGTTCTTAAGCCCAAAAGTAATTTGCAATAAGCAAATGTCCCCCATGGATAAATGAATGATGTTTTGGTTGATCAACAGGTAGAATATTGATTTGATTGTATCTGGAAAAACTATCCATGAAGGAGAAAATTTCGCTGCCAGCACAATCATCAATGATTTGATCGATATCGGGAGTGGGGTAATTTTCCTTTGGACATGCTCGATTAATGTCCCTATAGTCGATACATATTCTTATTGTCCCTTGCTTTTTGTTAACAGGAACAATATTCGATACCCAATCCATTAACAGGATCGAATAAATGAAACCTGCTTTGAGTAATTTTTCAACTTCTGCTTTAATTGCAGTAGGTTTTCTTGGGTGAATCTGACGCAAACGTTGCCGGATGGGTTTAGCATCTGGGTAAGTTTTGATTTCATGAACTACAATTGCGGGGTCAATTCCTGGCATTTCCTCATATGACCAGGCAAACACATTGCAGAATTCTTGAAATTGGGTCTTATATGTTTGAATTTCATCTTCCATACAAGAGGCACCTATATGAACGTTTTCAACAATTCTAGGCTTAACTGAAATGTCAAGGGGAATAATTCAAGAAATATTTCCCAAGTTTAACTCGGAATTGGGATGTTTCATTGGATTCTGAGTGTCCTTGACATATTTAGTCGTAAAAATTGATGAAAAATCATTTTCAAAACGATCATCCTCGGGTAAAAACGAAGATCTATGATGAAGATCTTCCCATGGTAACTCATTGATGCATAGGATTTCATGAATTTTCTCATCAGTTTGAACAATTTCAGAAAACGTTATTAAATCTGAGTTTGATGTTGAAAGTGATTCCTCATGGACCACATTCATTAAGCCGATTTGGGTTGATGTTGTGTTGGAAAACGACTGCACGGTCTGATACGCAAGTTCATACGGACTCAAAGGCATAAGAGTACCAAATGAGTCGATCTCAGATTCAGAAGGTATGATCCAAGGATCATCATTAACAATGGTACCTAATGAAATCATATGAATGGTTGCAATAGAAGATGATGCATTGATAGGAGGAAAAGGAAAAGTGCCCAGTAAACCAGAACCTTTAACTAGTCCTACTCCAACATCCTTATATGGGATCGTCGCTTTACCAACATGCTAAATGCTCTCAGCAGAGGCTGGGTCGGATGAAAAGTAGGACAGCTGGTCTAAGGTTATGATATTTCCATTATGAGGGAACTTTATAAGCCGAAAGACCGATGAAAAGACAGCTGTCATAGCGTAAGACCAACTACGACCCAAGAGAAGGCTATAATCTAGAGGGGCATCAACCACCTCCACATCTAGATTAACGGTTTTACCTTCAACCCCTATAGGTAAATCCTGTAGAATGCCAAAAGGATGAAACCCACGGCCATCAAAGGCCTTTAGAATTGTCGGGGATTGATTTAGTGAAGGAGAACCAAGCGATCTCCAACATTGTATCGACATAATACACGTGGAAGCTCCCTCATCAATCACAGTCCTATGAACAGGTCTATTCTTGACTATCACTGGAATCTGGATAGCCATTTGATGAGGTAAGCGCGGTGCACTATTTTCTAGATCGAAGATTTTAAGGTTCGGGTCCTGAACGTCAACAACTCCTATAGCTGGCAAAAGTAATTTACGCTGTGCTGGACATGATTGCAGCACTTCCAAAGCTGACATTGCTGAGGGTGAAGCAGCTAAATCCTCAACAATGTTATAGTTCTGAGCCGCTCTCGCATGTGGATTGAAAGCAGACTTTCGAAGTACACCCTTTGTGGACGATTTGATTACTAAGTCTGGATTAGGCTTTTCGATCTATAGTGGATCGGAACCGGGAGCTGAGGTTGATGGATTTGAATGAGAAGATTCTGCTTCTTTACCATAAATAGGACTTTTACTGCCATAATCTTGCGATCGAGTCACAATCCTAACATGGGACATCATCAATATGGGTTCTTCATTGGCACTGGAGGACGAACCTATCATCTTGCTGTCTTGATTTGGAAAAGGATCCTTCAAAACAGCAGGAGTTTGGGAACCTTTGACAATTTTCGCAACCTCTGCACGATGAGGGCAGTCTCTTGTAAAATTTTCTTCATCACAAATGAGACACGGATAACGAGGTTTGCATTTTTCATCAGTTGATTCCACTTTTTTTGGTTTCTCTTTCGAATTCTTATTTGTTTTATTCTTCTTCTTCCCTTTCTTCTTACCACCGGTTTTTGATTTAGCTGTAGATGACTCTACAACATGAATATCGGCGGAAAGTTCCGCAGAAGAATCTCCTGTCGGGGAATCTGGCAAGGCTATGATAGGAGAAGAATTCTCGGAAGACTTCTTCTTACTTTTGGTATTAACCGTACCAATCATACCATCAGCGGCATGTGACCCTAAAGGAGCTGCAGCGATTTGATTTTGTTTGGGTAGATCGGGGATTTTCTCGTGTAACGTACCCGACTGAGTATAAACTAAGTCAAGGTACTGTGCTTGAGCAATTAATTGCTCCTCGGTAAAAACTCCGGCCTTAGCTACATCCTCAGTTATCTTGGGCAGTAAAGATTTTACAAACCATTCAGCTAAGATCTGATCCGAGATAAAAGCTTTCACTAAACGTCGTCGACGTGTCCATTCCTGTATACGATCTGAAATGTAAGTGGACGTTGACTGGTTTAACGAAGTTAATAATTCCGTGCCATTTTCATATCTGACTGGAAACTGAAAATGAGTTAAAAAAGAAGTAGCTAACTGACTAAAGTTATAAAAAGTGGCTCGTGGTAAATCAATGTACCACTTGGCCGCAAGACCAATTAGAGTGCACTGGAAAAGTCGTAAACGAATTGAATCATCTGAAATGGAATTAGACGCACACCAGAGGTGATAAATCATCACATGGTTCGACGGGTCCTCTCTTGGCTTACCTTTGAACTTAGGAATATCACTGGGCAACTTATGCGGCATTGGCGACCAATACTGAAGATAGTTAATTGGATCGTTCGTAAGGCACGTCAAGTCAGGAAAGTCCAAAGTTGCGATAAACGTTAATTGACGATTAGGGTCCCTAAAACTCTGGGTCTGCAGACCAACCCCAGGAGGAGGATATCCAGGATAACTAGGAATTGGAATTACATTTGGGATATTTTGTCCTCCTGGAAAACCAGGATTAACCGGACCATACTGGGGTTGCTGAGGTTGTTGATATGTATACCCAGGGTACGGTTGATATTGATAGACTGGTTGTTGCGTAGCAAGACCGTATTGGTACTGTCCTTGGTACGGTTGTTGAATAAACTGAGGTTGAGTGGTGACAACTGTACTTAAACCTGGTTGTCCTACAGGCATCTGAACTGAAGTGTGGACCGTGGGTCCAGACTGAGGTAAACATGTCTGAGGAGTAGATACAGGGGCAGTAGAAATTGGAGCTTTCGATACTCCAGAAGAAGGTGGGGTAGATGCAGCAGATGTTGCAGTAGTTGCAGCAGATGTTTGAGGCGGAGTACGAGGTGTATTAGGCCTAGACTGAGAAACTACAGAAGGTGCAGAAGTTTGAACAGTAGACTGGACAGGTTGCTGGGATGAACTAGAAACCAAGGGTTGTCTAGTTTGAGATGACAACTGCGCATTCGGTTGCAAGACCTGTTGGGATTGAGATGGATCCCACACTAAATTCGTTCCGGGGTATGGACCCATAACAGGTTGAGGATATTGAGGACCATAACCGGGTTGAGGGTAGGGTTGATAATATGATTAACCAGAAGGCGGTTGGTAACCTTGAGATGGGTACTGACCTTGGGGTTGATAACCTTGAGGCACGTACTGATACTGGGGTTGACCTTGAGGTAGATATTGATATTGAGGTTGATTTTGAGGTGCATATTGGTACTGAGGTTGACCTTGGGGTACATATTGATATTGAGGTTGACCTTGGGGTACATATTGAGTCTGGGATTGACCTTGAGGAACGTACTGTCCCGTAGGTATGTACTGTCCTTGAGGTTGTCCCCCAGGAATAAATTGAGTACCTTGACGTTGCCCCCCAAGGCATATACTGGGTACCCTGAGGTTGTCCCCTAGGCACATACTGGGTACCTTGAGGTTGCCCCCCAGGCGGTAACTGGCCACCTTGAGGTTGAGAACCTGACATCATTATAATATCTTCTACACTCAACAGTTTAGTACCACTACTTCCAGTTAACAACTTCTGTTCGATAGGTTGAGGAGATGCTCTTGAAAAAGTACCAGAGATGGACTGATACCCAGTGGGAATAGAAGGACTGCCGTACAAATAGGCTTCTGGAGATTGAGAAAACATGGATGACAGGCTAGACATATTCAATACAGGATAGGAATCTCTAGGTGCTGGGTGATAAAAAATACAAGGTGGTGAAAAACTTAGCCCCGGATTTTCCAAAAGACTAGTCAGTGAACGGTACCAAGCACTGCTCCTAGGTGGACTGTAAAAGATCAATTCATGCTCCCTAAGGTCTAAGATAGGTCGATCTTCTGGAAAAGGAAAGCTTTCTTCGATATCCGAAATAGCAAGCTCTTCAATAGCTATAAGTCCAGAAGGAAGATCCTGGGTAATTACAGTTTCTACCCTAGGCGAACTAGGACCACTAGAAGTTGGAGAAACAAACTCTGATACGGGAGTAGCAGCAACTTCAGATTCAGGTTCAGATACTTTAGGTTC
>APFE030234195.1:0-18066 GCA_000404065.3 Pinus taeda | reverse complement strand
TTGGAGCTTCATTATTGGCATAATTTGATGATTGGATATACTCTTTTGTACATGTAAGTGCTCTTTTCATGCTTATTCTTGTTTTTTACTTTCTCACATGAGTGTTGCAGCTTGCTGTGATTTTCGCCATACAAGGCTGAAATTTACTGCTTTTCTATACGAATTAGTGGAAATTATGATCTTTTATAGTGTTGCATCCTGTCATGGGCCATGTATGGATGGGTGAATGTTCCTAGAGATTATTTGTGTTAAATGCATCTCAATAAGTCATCAATTATTGCGTATCGAAGTATAAAGATCTCAAGTAGAGGCTCTTGATCTCTTATCCACTATTGCGCTGGGATTTCCTCTAGAGGCCCTCCAAATTTCACGAAATTTCGGCAGTGGGATCTCGAGATATTGCAAGCCCTAGCTTGAGGATCGTTTCTTACCCTAGGCTTCCCTGGGCTAGTGACTTCATTTGGATCATTGCATTCTATTCCAAAAAGATTTGTCCATTGATCCTCTTCTCTTCCACAATTAGGTCAAGCCCCTCCTTGAGTGACCAATTCCACTTGACCTAATTTTGGGTCCACTTGGTCCCACAATTCTGCAAAGATCACATAAAGACCAAGTCTTCATTAGGATTTCTAGGCTTAGAGAACATCTCTTAAAGATACATTCCCAAACCTAGCCTCAAGGATCCTTTTAGCCCTTCCTAGAGAGCCTACCACCTTGCTTCCCAAGCAAGAAAGCCATACAATTGAGTCTCTCTCGTGAATAGGCCTTGGGAATCACCTTTCATCCTTCAATTGATATATTCATCATTGTGATTCCTCATATATCGGGTCTCCTCCCATCGGTGAAAGTCCGTAAAGAGCAGGGAGCCTTAGCCGAGGTGAAAGTGGGCTATCTCTCCATTGTTGCCCTCGACCTAGTAGCTTCTCTATAGGATCCCCTCCTAGGATCCGTACTAGTTTGAGCGGTAACAATGACCTACATAGGGAGGCCTCCCTTGTGAAAATCCACTAAAGAGCAGGAGGTGGTGGTTGTGGTGACAGTGGGCTCCCACCTCATAATGTTGTCTCTTGTTCTAGTCCTTGCCTTGTGAGGTCACTCATAAGACCTGCTAGATTTTGAGGCAACAAAACTAATATATGAAGTCCCAAGTCAAGATAAGTACCTGTAGAATGCTAGGAACCTCTAAAAGATTGCAGATCTGTTGTATATTGACAAGGAAAAACATTGATCTACAAGATAAAAAATTGATACAAGACATAAAATATGTGTAATGATAGTCCCAAAATCAAGGTAACAAAACCTTAGCTGAGATCCAACTTTTGTTTTTAATATCCCAAGGTGAATAGACTTGCTATCTTATGATAAAAACTTTAAAATCAGCAAGTTAATAAGCCTACATTAAAATATAAATTGAAAAGTTTTGGTTTTTTAAAATATATAAGTTGGTTGTTGTAAATTCTTACCTTGTGCCACAATAACTTTACCTCATGAGATGAATAGTGAAACACACTCCTCTCCAAGTGGACCTTGCAGCAGATCAGGGGAGTGAGATTGTTTTCAAAGGGAATTCATCCCCACTTGTGACTTAAGATCTTCTCCACTTTTTAGACCCAACTAGGAGTGGTACCTAGCATGGTGTTCTTTACCCTTTGATTCAGCTATGCTGTGAAATATAAGCCCCTCACCCAGTTGAAACAACCTATGTAGGTTGTTCCAATCTTTGTTAGAACAACCTACCTATAACAAGAAAACAAAGCGGGTTTGCACCTTAGTTTTGTTGAAATTTTATGACAAGTGTAGTATAATACTATTTGTTGCCAGCTAATTACTTCCTAATGATTTTCAACCAATATTTTATGCCAATGCTATCATTGAATTACTACACCAAAAAAATATCAACAATAAGTGCAGCGAAAACAACAAAGACCATAAAAAGATAGCCATGCACAATAGAGACAATAATTTTACCTTGGGAAACCCAACCTTGATAGAAAACCCAACAACTTTTCTTAGGAGAAATTATTCTTCAACAGGGTTTACAAATCAACAATTTGTTTAGTAATCTATGCAAATAATCCAAGTCAAATACCAGTCAAACTTGGTCAAAACATATGTTGGTCAAACCAGCCAAAAATAAGAAATTCAATACTGGTCAACTCAGCCTGGTCAAACTAGTCTGCAATCAATTGTGGTCAACCTTGCAGTCTATGGTCAACTGTCTGAATGTGCTGGCCTCCTGCAGTCACTGTAGCTTGGTCAACTTTGGTCAACGCAGTCCAAAAACAACTTAGTGAACTCTGGTCAAAGTTCTATCTAACAAAGATCAAACTTGCTGGTAAAAAATCGTGCTCACATGTGTGGCCTCATGATAATGAATAGAAATGATGAGGAGAGAGAAAGACTTGGTCTTCATTGGTCTTTAAATGAGGTGTCTTAACATCTCATTTATACACGTCTAGGGGGTGTGATCCCCCAAGGGACACGCCCCTTCACTCGCTGGCCGACTTGACTTTTCTTGGGCCAGCTTGACTTTTCCAAAATAATAATTTGCATATTGTATCTAGGCCGACTTGAAGACCCTCTAGTCATGCAGGAATATGTCCTGATGCTACACAGAAATCAACAAGTTTTCCTCCAGGTGCTTTATGGCCCCTCAATGGATCGAACCTCTTGCTTTTGTGTGATCTTTAATGAAAAAAATATTCAATTAGACTCATTACCACAATAAACCAAGAAGAAAAAAGATAGTAAAATCCAACTCACACAATGTAAAGAATACACAGATTTGCAAATGATTTTTTTTTAGTTTGGCATTTATTTCACAAAACAACAACAACCTTTTCTTAAGTGGTGGCTAGCCTTCTATAAAACCATTTTCAATGAGTAGTTGGACTCCTCTAGAATAATAGTCATCCACAAGTTGGAGACTTAGTAATTTTTTAATAAAATATTACATTACAACCATGAGTTTTCCCACAAAAGGGTCGAATGAGTTCACAAATATCAAATAGGTCCAATGATCCCTTCGGCCTGAAATGTTAGGGGAGCCAATGCTAGTGGATCTTCATATGCTTTCGTTATTTGAAATTTCTATGCTGGATCCTGATATGCTTGTATTATTTTTATTGGATATTCTGGGTCCACTTCTCCTAGATCTGTTTTTAACTATAAGTGCTTTAGCTTAGAGCAGTACTTTATTTTATTTTACTTTCTGAATCTTGCTTTATTTAGGAGAGATTTTGTTAAAATTGGCAACTAAGGCCAAACTCCACATGGGTCATCTTATTTATGACAACTGATATTTTTTTGGATTCCTCTCTTCGAGAGGTATAGGATTGATCTAAAGATCATCCGATTCCGACATATAAAAATGGAGATATGAATTTATTTATATTATGGACAATTTGTCAAGGTCGACCAACAAGCATATTAGGGATTCAAACCCCCAGCTCATCCTCAACGTTGCATATAAAAGGAGGAGACCTCAAATCATTTTATCATCATCTCATCCTCACACATCTCTCTCTCCTCACTTGATTGGTTACACAATTCTGGTAGCTGTCTTTCACACTTGCAAAGGAAGGAGGATCTGTTTGGCTGCGTTGACCAGTTTGACCGAATTGTAGAAGCTGCTTCTTGGGCTGCATTGACTAGCGTTGACCTCCTCTTGACTGTGGATTTGGGTGAGGAACTTCTCCTTGGCAAGCCGCAGATTTGGGCACTGAAATCAAGGTGATTTGACCTCCCATTTTACCAACATTGACTGCCCTAGGGCTGGCTGCAATTTGACTTTTGTTGACCAGCTTTTGACTGGACTTTTTCGGACTGTTTTGGGTTGATTGGGCTTGCTGTTGGAGGCCAAAGTTGACTGGGTTTGACCAAGTTTCTTAGAGGAAGAACTCCATCCTATTTGACCAACGTTGACTTTTTTGGTTAGCACTTTACTGTTGTTGTCATCAATTATCAGATTTGTAAATTTGTACTATCTCTCTCTCTGCTGAACTATTGAAGAATATAAGAAGAATTGATCAAGGACTCCCCACATTGGGGTTTGTCCCTGGCTGGGGCCACATCTTGTGTCCTCTTGTCTTGGCTTGTCTTCTACTGTTTATGTTTATGTTCTATCTGCATTTTACTATCATGCTGATGTGATTGCTAAATTGGACATTGATATTGGGCTAATAAAGAAATTGAAGTAAATTGCGCTTAAGCAGAGAACTTACCACTGTTACCTAAATTAACATGGTATCAGAGGTGAGGTGAAGACAAAGCCCAAGCAAGAGTGAAAGAGCAAATCACCAAAGACAGTTTGTTAAAATTGGCAACTAGGGCCAAAACTTCATGTGGGTCACCTTATTCATGGATGATAATATTTTTACTAGATTCCTCTTGTTGAGAGGTGTAGGATTGATCTAAATATCATCCAATTCCGATAAGTATTTATGGAGATATGAATTTATTTTGATTATGGACTAATTGTCAAAGTCGGCCAACAACTTATGTAGGCTCAGAAGCCCAACAACGGCATCTATTCAACCCCAACGTTTTGCATATAAATACAAGGAGTATTCTCCTCATTTACACACTTCACTTCTCATCACATCTCTCTCTCTCCTACACAAAAAAGAGTCTCTTCTCTGTCCTACGCAAAAAAGACTCTTCTCTCACACATGTGGAAGGAAGGACACAGATTTTAGGGCTACAACTGCAGATCGGAACTTTGACCAGCGTTGATCATCATTCTCTCTCTTTGGACTGTGCAGTACTGACTCTCCTTGGAAGGCCACATTTTTTGGTGAAGGAATCAAGGTGATCCGACCACCGGTTTGGCAGATATTGACTGCCCTAGTTTAGGGTTGATGTCGTTAATGCCGCTGATATAAATCAGACTTTTGTACTATTTCTCTCTGCTGAATTATTGAAGATAAACGAAGATTTGATCAAAGGGTTTCCCCATATTGGGGTTTGTCCCTAGCTAGCTGCCACATCTTGTGTCTCTTGTCTTGGCTTGTTTTCTGTCGATTGTTTAATGTTCTATTTGCACTTTACTTAATGTACATGTGATTGCTAATCTGTGGATAATAATAAGAAAAATAAGTAAAGTGCTCTAAGCATAGAACATATCATAACTTAACACAGTTGGACAAAGACAAAAGGCTCAATGGGTTCCTATCCCACTTCCTGGCTGATGACAAGCTCCGTGAAAAGTCTGACTATCATGGATGGAAGATGTCTCTCGATCTGACCTTGGAAGAACAAGAAGTGTTGGATTGTGTGAAGGGTAAAATCCCTAAGCCTCCTTCAAATGCACCGGCTGCTGCGAAGAACAAGTACAATAAGGCTGGAGTCAAAGCGAAAAAGATTATCAGAGATTCCATTGAAAAGCTTGTGGTGGCCTACATCTCCGATTTGAACACCTCCAAGGAGATCTACGACAAGTTGGTCAGCATGTTCAAAATTAGTGATGCTAATCAAATTTTATTTCTCAAAAATAAGTTGAAGGATATTAAGAAGGGCAAGGACGAGGATATTCAATCCTACTTCTTAAGGATCACTGAGATCAAGAATGATCTACTTTTGATTGGAGAGGTCATTCCTGACAAGGAACTTACTATCACTACCCTTGGAGGACTACCACCCGAGTGGTATATATTTAGAACCACTATTCTCAATAATGATCGAACTCTAGGGTTTGAAGAATTGATGTCGAGATGCATTCAAGAAGAAACAAGAATGCTGGAGCAAGAAATGCCTTACAATATAAGCAACCTCACTGCTTTCTCTGCTCATTCCAAAAGGAGAAATAATGTAGGGTCTAAAGGTCATTTCAATGGAAATCCTGGATCTAAGGGTGGAAGAAAGGGTAGGTGCTTTGTTTGCAATAAGTTTGGCCACTATGCAAGGGAGTTTCCAAATAGAAGGGACACATCACATGATGATGATCACAATCATTCCAGGGGAAACTTCATCAACAATAATCAAAGGAATGGTAGGTTCAATGGCAAAGGAAAAAGGAAGCAGGACATCAATGAAATGGTCAACCCTCCAAGAAAGAAAGGAACTCCAGGTATGAAGAATCAAATGTTGTTAACAATAAGCAAAAGGATTACTAACTTATATCGGTCCTCTCCACTACCTCTCCTCCGGACAATTTGGGGAATTGGCTAATTGATAGTGGTGCCTCAAGGCACTTCACCGGATACAAGGAAGCTCTCTCTAATCTGATAGAGAAGGAGACAAACTTGGAGATTATCCTTGGAGACGAAGCTACCTATCTCATGAAGGGAGTAGGTAATGTTACCCTTCAATTGGATCAAGGTAACACTATTCATTTACAAGAATTTCTATATGTACCTGATCTCAAGAAGAACCTGGTGTCCATTTCAGCAATGGAAAACAAAGGATACAAGGTGGCATTCATTGATGGAAAGGTACATGTTTGGAAAAAGAATTTGAAAGATGCTTTTACTCTTGGGTTCAGGGTTGAAATTTTGTATCAAGTTGGAGGAAGTCCATTGGGAGCCATGTCTTGTGACACATCTCTACAATCTTAACTATGGCACCGAAGGTTTGCCCATCTTCATTATAAGGCTCTATTCGATGTGAGACAGATGGTGATAGGTATGCCCAAGTTCAAAGTAGAGCATGAAGGTGTATGTTCACGATGTGTCGAAGGAAAACTTACAAGGAGACCATTCCCCTCAAGTAATAGCAAGACCACAGATATATTGCAGTTGATCCACTCCGACATATCTAGTATGATGCCCATAAACTCTTTGGGAGGATACTTATATTATCTCACCTTTACGGATGATGATTCTCGCAAGACTTGGATCTATTTCTTGAAAAAGAAGGATGAAGTGTTCACTTGGTTTCGTCACTTCAAAGCCATGATCAAAAATCAATCCGAGAAAAGAATCAAGATATTGAGGACTGATAATGAGACTGAATACGA
Organism: Pinus taeda; assembly: GCA_000404065.3. Lineage (NCBI taxonomy): Eukaryota > Viridiplantae > Streptophyta > Pinopsida > Pinales > Pinaceae > Pinus > Pinus taeda. The sequence continues at coordinate 11,111 of APFE030234195.1, read as the reverse complement.
ATCAAATGAATCCCATGATTATTGCAGAGAAGCTGGCATTAAGAGGGAGACTACAACACCATACACTCTCGAGCAGAATGGTGTGGCTGAAATGAAGAATCGTACTATTGTAGAAGTTGTTCATGCAATGCTTCATGATTAAGGGCTTCCGAAGTTTCTATGGGCCAAAGCTGCAAATACTGCCGTGTATGTTCAAAATCGATGCCTTCATCAAGCATTGGACTCCAAGAATCCCGAAGAAATGTTCATTGGTAAGAAACCCGATGTCTCTCATTTTAGAATTTTTGGAAGTCCTGTGCCAAAAGAGAAGAGAAGCAAATTGGGTGCATTAGGGAAGAAAGGAATCTTTGTGGGCTATAGCGAAAATTCTAAGGGCCATAGAATTTATGTGGCTGGTCAAAGGGAAGTTGAGATAAGTCATGATGTCACCTTCGATGAAGATATGGCCCTTAGCAAGATCAACAACCTTGCTATCCCAAGGAAGGACAAAGAGGCTGACACCGGAAAATAGGGTGAAAAAGAGGACGAGACAATGGCTGATGTTGATGAACCTATGGATCCTATTGATCCTCCTCCCCAAGAGCCCTCCTTCTCCAAGAGGAGACCCTCATGGCTTAAGGAGACTCTTGAAGATGCTGAGAGACATATTGCACCAAGGGGGACTTTCCGTGAGAGTAAGAAGCCGAACAAATATCAAGGAAACTTGACCGTCATGAGCACTATCATTCACAATGAGCCTTCATCATTTGAAGAAGCCGTGAAGCAACAAGTATGGAAGGATGCTATGAATGAAGAATACGAATCAATTATGAAGAATGATGTCTGGGAAGTGGTCCCTAGACCCCATGACAAATCAGTTGTCACCTCTAAGTGGCTCTACAAAATCAAGCATGGAGCTGATGGAAGTGCAGAAAAGTTCAAGGCTCGCTTTACTGTCTGTGGTTTCTCTCAAAAGGAAGGTGTAGATTAGGATGAGATATTTGCACCTATTGCCCAATACACCACCATCCGCTCGATCATAGCCCTTGCTGCCTCGCAAGGATGGAACCTACATCAGATGGATGTGAAGATCGCTTTCTTGCATGGTTCGATCAAGGAGAAAGTCTATGTGGAACAACCCAAGGGGTTTGAGGTTCATGACCGGAAATATCATGTATGCATGTTGAAGAGAGCTCTCTATGGCTTGAAGCAAGCAACCTGGGCTTGGTATGAAAGGACGGATAGCTATCTAATGAAGCTGAGATTCACTAGAAGTGAAGTTGATTTGAACCTTTACCTTAAGGTTGAAAATGATAAACCTCTCATATTGGTACTTTATGTGGATGACCTCTTTCTAATAGGTGCAGACCCTCTCATTCACAACTGTAAGAGGGAGTTGGTTTTTGAATTTGAGATGAAGGACCTAGGAATGATGCACTACTTCTTAGGGTTGGAGGTCTGGCAAAAGCTAGGAGAAATTTTCCTATCTGAAGGAAAATATGTTGTGAAGATATTGGAAAGATTTGGGATGGTGGACTGCAAGCCTGTGACTACCCCGATGGAACTTAACTTCAAGAAGTTATGTGGTAGTGCTGCTGGACCTGAATTAGGAAATGCTTCTGAGTATCGTCAACTCATAGGAGCACTGATGTTCTTGGTGAACTGCCGTCCGGACATATGTTTTGTAGTTAACACATTGAGCCATATATGGTTGAGCCTCATCATATACATTGGGTTAGTGCCAAGAATCTTCTGAGATATCTTCGAGGCACAATCACTGATGGACTGAGATACACTGTCGGAAACGTGAGGCTGCATGGTTATTCTGATGCTGGTTGGGTTGGCAGTGTGGTGGATCGCAAGAGCACTTTTGGGCGTTGTTTTTCTTTGTGTTCTGCTTCGATATCCTGGATGAGCAGGAAGCAAAACTCTGTTGCCTTGAGCGCCGCTGAGGCTGAATACATTGCTGCTAGTATGGCCTCTTGTGAAGCTGTCTGGTTGAGGAAGCTCTTCAGTGAGATGTTTGGACATATGTTGGATACCACCGTGATCCTCTGCGACAACCAGAGTGGGATTTGATTATCAGAGAATCCTGTATTTCATGATCGCTCCAAGCACATAGATATCAGGAACCACTTTATCTGGGATATGGTACAACAAGGAGCAATAAGGCTCCATCACATTGGGATTGATGAGTAGGTTGCCAATATCCTGACAAAGCCCCTGGGGAAGATCAAGTTCTTAATCTTCCGAGAACGACTTGGAGTCGTGGAGAGACCCTCTCCTGAGGGTCTTGTATGATATGGACATTGAGCTCTGGGAGCTCTCGGGGGCTTGGGGTACTTCTTGGAGCGATGAGCAACCACAGGGTGAGTGGTTTGCTGTGTATAGGGAGAGTGGTTCGGCCTTCCCTTGTGATACCCCATGGTGACATGTAGGCAGGATGAGTGGTTCATCCTTCTCTTGCAGAGGCATCCTACCCACGCAGTCTGGGACTCATGGGAAGTACCTCTCATCTGGCCAATGAGTAGGGAAATGAGGATAGGGACCATAGTACTACCGATGGACGCATCGTATACTACTATACTCTGTATGCTAGGATGACCTATATTGATGTGGGATCAATTGGAATTGACTTTAGGTCAGTAAGAGTGGTATGACACACTCTTTTGATTGGAACTGACTTCGGGTCAGTAAGGATGGTATGAGACATTCTCTTTTATCTGGAATTGACTTCGGGTTAGTGGAGAATGGTATGATACATTCTCGATCACTTCTTCTTCTTCATAGTTCAGCAGAGCAGAGCAGTGCAGAGTAGTGCATTGATGGCAGAGATAGTAGAGATTGGCAGTTGGATTAGCAAATGGAGTTCTCCCTAGTTGAGAGGGAGTGTTAAAATTGGCAACTAGGGCCAAACTCCATTGGGTAATCTTATTTATGATCGCTGATATTTTTCTTGGATTCTTCTCTCCGAGAGGTATATGATTGATCTAAAGATCATCAAATACTGACATGTAATAATGGAGATATGAATTTATTTATATTATGGGCAATTTGTTAAGGTCGGCCAATGGACAAATCAGGCATTCAAACCCCCAGCTCATCCTCAACGTTGCATATAAAAGGAGACCTCAAATCATTTTATCATCATCTCATCCTCACACATCTCTCTCTCCTCACTTCATTGGGTACGCAAATTTGGCAGCTGTCTCTCACACGTGCGAAGGAAGGAGGATCTGTTTGATTGTGTTGACCAGTTTGACCAAATTGCAAAGGCTGCTTCGTGGGCTGCGTTGACCAGTGTTGACCTCCTCTTGACTGTGGATTTGGGTGATGAACTTCTCCTTGGCAGGCCGCAGATCTGGGCACTTAAATCGAGGTGATTTGACCTCCCATTTGACCAGCGTTGACTGCCCTAGGGCTGGCTGCAGTTTGACTTTTGTTGACCAGCTTTTGACTGGATTTTTTCACTGTTTTGGGCTGATTGGGCTTGCTGTTGGAGGCTGAAGTTGACTGGGTTTGACCAAGCTGCTTAGGGGAAGAATTCTGCCCGCATTGACTTTTCTGGTTAGGACTTTACTGCTGCTGTCATAAATGATCAGATTTGTAAATTTGTACTGTCTCTCTCTCTGCTGAACTATTGAAGAATATAAGAAAAATTGATCAAGGGTTTCCCTACACTAGGGTTTGTCCCAGGCTGGTGCCACATCTTGTGTCCTCTTGTCTTGGCTTGTCTTCCATTGTTTATGTTTATGTCCTATCTGCATTTTACTATCATGCTGATTTGATTTCTAAAGTGGATATTGATATTGGGCTACTAAAGAAATTGAAGTAAATTGCTCTTAAGCATAGAACATACCATTGTTACCTAAATTAACAGATTTTCTGCGCTCTTACTATGTATCAGTGCTATTTTACCAAGCAGTCCCCTTGATCTAGTTTTGTGTTCATTTGTTAGACATTAGCAAAATTATCTATCTTCTAAACTAAGATTAGTCTTTAGACAGTATCTTGGTTCTTCCTTGATTGAAACTATACAAGTGATAATATCTGTATTTAAGCTGCAATTCTTGACATCAATATAGGTTTATCAAATTTTCCTTTTTGTATTCTGGAGATGTAGTTTGTTAATTTAAGATCAGGTAATGTAGTCTCCATTTTCGGTAGTTGTAACGTTTATGATTCTTCTAAGATGAGATTGATGTGTATTATTTCACAGGTGCAAGCAGTTGTAAAGAAATATGACATCTTATTTATTGCAGATGAAGTAAGTAACTTCTTATCTCATCCATCACAGAGTCACTGACTTGACATTTGCAATGTCAAACATGAGATTGTCATAACTGAAATATTTTGGTTTGGTTTTTCATTTGCAACAATTTCCTTCTCCATTCCTGTTTACCTGCTTCTTAGTTCAAGGTTCAATCAATATGTCCAGAAGTTGTTTAACTTGCAATCCTTTATTATCAGGTTATATGTGCCTTTGGAAGGTTGGGAACAATGTTTGGATGTGACAAGTACAATATTAAGCCAGACCTTGTCTCAATAGCTAAAGTGAGCAGTAATATCCTTATTTTAACAAGTATGACTTTAATAAATCAATTCACAATATTTCACTTTTAAAAATGTGCTCAAATACTTGGTTTTTGCAATAGGCTCTTTCATCTTCATACATGCCCATAGGTGCAATGTTGGTAAGCAAAGAGGTTGCTGATGTTGTTCTTTCTGAAAGCAACAAACTTGGTATGTTCCAATATTTCTCTTTAGCCAAAAACATTATTGACCTTTGTCAAGTTCATTGTCATTTAAAATATATCTTGATGCTGTTAATTTAACCTCTCAAACATTTCTTGGAAATTGATGTTAGGTTCCTTTGCACATGGCTTTACTTACTCCGGGCACCCTGTAGCATGTGCTGTTGCATTGGAGGCTTTGAAGATATACAAGTATGCCTTTTTTTTCCTGGATGGATTCTCTTATAAACATTTAGTATTCTGTTTTGACTCTTGCTTGTGTTCTATTTTCTTCTGTTCTTTAATAATTTCTTCCTTGGTTTGTTTGACGATAGAAAGATGTTGGAATACTACCTTGGATTTATGTTCACATTGCTTTAGCAGTGTAAATTAAATTGTGAATCAATGCTTGGCATTTCTGACTTTATGCTGATGACAGAAAGTATCATTCTTGATTTTCTTTTTCCTAAACTTCTACATGTCCCTAGAGCCCAAGAACATCATTTTGTGTCATGCATGTAGAGGTTCATGACTACATATGGAAGTAATTTCCCAAAGGTGATAATGTTCCACAATTAGATATTGTCTTGCAGGTATAGGTAGGTATGTTGTGGTGTTGAATAACTAATGGTTTAATTCTTACTTAGCAAGAGGCTAAGAAGTCACCCTTTATATTGACATGTTTTTCGAGTCCCATAGCCTTTAGCTAAACTGGGTATATGTTAGTGGTGCCCTCTAATGGATAATATTAAATAGTGTATTTACATGTATGCTAAGTCAAATGACATGTCCCCCCTTGTATCACAAATCCTTTGTGTCGGACATGACACCATGATGACATGTGTCCAACACAAGTTTGACTCGTGTCCGAGGTGAGGGACATGAGTTTGACTCATGTTGGGCACGTGCCAAAATTGTGTCTTGATTCTGTGACACGTGCCTGTCAAAAATCAATCCAGCACACTTCGGTTTTGGGCTGATTTCCCTAGCTTGTGTTTGCTGTTTTGGAGCTATAGGAGTGTGTGGATGACCAACAAAGGAGGAAGATGAGTTTTAGACTAGATTCAAGGTGTAGGCAAGTGGGTTTCCCTTCCAAATCTTTTTAGTTTTGCCACAACAGTTTGCCAGTCCATTTTTGTTTACATGCACAACCTTACAACAATCCATTTTCTTTATATTCACAACAATCATGGCTCAATCAAGGGCAGCAGGAAAGGGGCAAAAGAAGGGGAGGAATGCCCCCATTGATAATGTTCCCCCTCTATAATCCCCCTGGTACGGTTGATTTTGCAGACCTTATTATTTTATATTTACTTGTAAATATTGAAGTGAAAATGTTGGCTGTGGGGCTAAAGACTAAGTTGATTGACCTATGTAAATGAATTTTACAATAATAAAAAATGTTTCTTTCCTTGCGGAAATAGAATGGGAAACAATAGTTGAGTAATTTGGGCTTCTTCTTGTCTGGAAAAATTGTTAAAGGTTGAGTGCAAGTTATGGACAGAAAAGAGGAAAGTGATGGTGGTCACAATTGTAACCTCCAGAATTCTCCAAGATTTCGGGGACAAAAGACTGCAACCAAGAAACAACATAACTGGAGAGAAATGTGATGCTGGGTGGGTTGATAAGGATAAGCATAACTGGAGAGAGATGTTATGTTGAGGATAAGAAATGTTGGAGATAAATGCATGCCTAATAAGGAAAAAAGGAAAGATTTTTCCTATTATGAAAAAAGCCTAGGTAAAGCAAAAGGTAGGTAAACCTTAAAAGCAGGATGCTGCTAGAAAAATATGTTGGGAAGGAAAATAATAAATACCACTAAGTAAAAATAGTTGGGGCTGTGGAGAAAACAGGGAGGAAGGAAGAAGCCTGAGCTTTGTTAGTTTTTGTAGCATCAGAGGTGTTCTAGTCTCGAATCTTTGTGGAGAGGCTAAAACACAGGAGTTCTCCATAACTCAGAATTCGTTTATGGAAATTCCACCTAGAAATGTCTCAATTAGATTATTAGCCTATGTCACAATTGTAACCTCCAGAATTCTCCAAGATTTCAGGGAGAAAAAACTGCAACCAAGAAACAACATAACTGGAGAGAAATGTGATGCTGGGTGGGTTGATAAGGATAAGCATAACTAGAGAGAAATGTGATGCTGGGTTGGTTGATAAGGATAAGCATAACTGGAGAGAGATGTTATGTTGAGGATAAGAAATGTTGGAGATAAATGCATGCCTAATAAGGAAAAAATGAAAGATTTTTCCTATTGTGAAAAAAGCCTAGGTAAAGCAAAAGGTAGGAAGACCTTAAAAGCAGGATGCTGCTAGAGAAATATATTGGGAAGGAAAATAATAAATACCACTAAGTAAAAATAGTTGGGGCTGTGGAGAAAATAGGGAGGAAGGAAGAAGCTTGAGCTTTGTTAGTTTTTGTAGCATCAAAGGTGTTCTAGTCTCGAATCTTTGTGGAGAGGCTAAAACACAGGAGTTCTCCATAACTTAGAATTCGTTTATGGAAATTCCACCTAGAAATGTCTCAATTAAATTATTAGCCTATTTTTTAATATTTCCTAAGTTTAAACTTAGGAAATCTAGTTAATTAATAAAAAATTAATTGAGATAAGGTGAGAATCATCTAAAAATTCACATGAATCGACAAAGAAATAATTTTAGTTGTCGATTAAGATTTAATCTTGGCCGTTGGAGTCTCAACAAAAGATTATAAGAAGAAGTCGATGGGTAGATGGAGAACAAACACACATATACACACAGGAGATCGATTTTCTTGGAGAGTTTGATTTTCCAGAGAGCAGCTATTGCCGAAAGAATTCGAGCTTTAGTAGGTAAGTAGAGATAGAGAGGGGCAGGGACAGTGAAGCCAGAGGAAGATTTTTCCAGATCCAGTGAGTACATTGCAGAGAGGTCAAAATTTCTCTAGGACGCTGTGCAGAGGCAACACAAAAGCTTCAGAGGGCAGCTTGATTTTGTTGTGTTGAAGTGGGTTATCAACTCCTGAGGTCGGAATACATTTCCAGAGTGCCAGAGAGAGTTTCCCAGTCAGTAGGGCAGGATGACTTGATTTGCAAAAGTTCCGAGCTGAACTGTTTGAGGGGCTGCACAAAGGACGCAGGGCTTGCGTAGATCTAGGTGGACGACTTACTTTTCAGAGGCAGTCAAGTGTCGGGATTGCTTAGAGTGAGTGTAATTTCCCTCAAATAATTTTTACCAGTGTTTTCTCTGCAGGATAGACAATATTTGACATCTAGATTATACGTAGATTATTTCAGTACTACATAATAATAAAAACCCTCAGTTGCTGCATCGGTTTTCCCAAGTTGGGTTTTTCAGGGGACTTTAGTCCAAAAATAAGTGTGTCAATTTTATGTGTGTGTGCTAGCATATTTCTCAAATTCCAGTTTATCTTCTATAGAATTTAATTTGGTGAAAATTGTAGTAGATAATTATTCATTGTTTATATGGGCAAATACACTGTTGATTGATTTACAGTTAGAAGAATAATTTCCAGTTGCTGCAATAGTTGAAATTTTCACATGGTTTCAGAGCGATTTTGATCAGACAGGGAAGCTCAGAACTGGAAGCAGAAATTTGCTGTTCAGAGGGAGCAGCATGACGAATTTCTGGAGGCTGCGCAGAGCCTAAGCCAGGCAATGTGAGTTGCTTAGGGAAGTTCAATTTTTTACTGTAGGTGGGCAAAAAAATTTAGCTTGCCAGTTGAGTAATTCCGACAGGCAGAGGGAGCAACAACAACTCAGTTTTTTCGCTGAGTAGATTCCTTGTTTGGGCGTAGGGGGTTTTGCAGAAGCATAATCAACACTGGGTGGAAGAGAAATAACATACATAGAGGGAAATTTCTCTCAGGGATTTTGAGTTTTAGAAATCTGATTTTCCAGTTGTATATTGGCAGGAGTTGTGAGCAGAATTTCTCACTCTAGAAGGGAGTGTGTGTAGCAAGCCCAACAACTGAGCAAAGGGAAAGAGGGAAATTTTCGACCAGATTTAGAGATGGCTACAACTGGGCTTAGAGATCAGGATAGGTGGGAGGGAGCCTTCAACTATGTCATCTGGAAGGTTAGGATGTCCTTCCTTTTAGATGAATATGGCCTGAAAGCCTATGTGGACAATGTGATAGCATTACCCCAGGATGCAGATCAGTTGAAGGAGTACAAAAAAGAAATGGTGAAGGTGAAGCGGATGATCTTGGATGGAGTCCGAGATCATATAGGCTCACATATATCCGGCAAGAACACTTCCAAAGAGACGTGGGATTCTCTCTCCCAGCTATATCAGAGTTCTTCCGAGCAACGAAAGATGTTTCTCTAGAAAACGCTGGGAAGCATCAAGATGCTGGAGGGTGAAGGCATAGATCACTTTCTCATCAGGATTCAGGAGGTCCGTGATCAACTTTCCGCAGTTGGAGAGGCACCTCAACCAACAAAGCTTGTTCGTTTGGCACTGAACAATGTCTCAGAGGAGTGGCAAGTGTTTGTCCAAAGTATCTTAGGCAGAGACATATTGCCTGGATGGGATAGGATGTTGTTTGACCTACAATAGGAGGAGTTGAGGCGGGCTCTAGTAAAGAGCACAATTAGTGGAAGCGGTAGCAAGGCTGTGAAGAGTGAGAAGGAAGAGGAGAATGTGGCCCTAGCATCAAAGGGTACCAATCAGGCACAGGGGGAAAAGAAGAAGAAGAAGGACCTATTTAAGGTCAAGTACTTCAGATGTGGTGAGTTCGGCCACTACAGTAACTAGTGTCCTCTCAAGAAGAAGGACAAGTAGGAGAAGTAGGACTAGGAAACAATGTCAGCAGAGATAGATAAATTGTCCCCTAGGTTGGAGGAAGATTTCGCCATGTTTGCAGTGATACCTCCAGGAGTGAGGTGGGGCGATATGGAGCTATAGTCCTAGAGTTGTGTAGATCTTGGGTAGGGTCGATTGAGGTGTCCCCCTCATGGATCATTACCTTGCTAAAGGGGCCCATAGTATTCAGTAGCAGGATGGATCAGTGTCAGTTTTGCAGTCAGATTTCAGAGTGACAATTGCAGATTAGTAGCAATTAGGTGTTGAGGAGCACAATGCAGTGTTGACAACAGTACAAAGCGGCACAGTGCAGAGTCAGTAACAACTCAGATTATTCAATAGACAATGCAGTGGCTTGTAGCAGTCAAGACTAGGGAGACAAATGCAACAAACATATTTGATTTAGTATGTAGGATGCTTCTCAGTTGCAGAAGTTGCAGTTGTAGCAACAACAGATGAGGAGGGGTTACAGTGCAGATTCAGTGTTAGCAAAAGTACAACAGTGTCAACAACAACACAAATGCAACAGGAGAGTTGCGCAGTGGTTGGTGAGCAGTGGCAGATAGTCACAGTAGCGTGACATCAACAACGTGACAGAGGGTGATACAGAGACAGGGTGTTGTCGCAGTAGTGCAACACTAGAACACTTTCCCTGCTAAGGAGTGTTAGTTTTTGTAGCATGGGAGGTGTTCTAGTCTTAAAACTTTGTGGAGAGGCTAAAACACAGGAGTTCTCCATAACCTAGAAATCGTTTCTGGAAATTCCACCTAGAAGTGTTTCAATTAGATTATTAGCCTATTTTTTAATATTTCCTAAGTTTAAACTTAGGAAATTTGGTTAATTAATCAGAATTAATTGAGGTAAGGTGCGAATCTGTTAAATTGGCAACTAGGGCCAAACTCCATGTGGGTCAGCTTATTTATGGCAGCTGATATTTTTATTGGATCCCTCTCGTCGAGAGGTGTAGGATTGATCCAAAGATCATCCGATTCCGATAAGTATTTATGGAGATATGAATTTATTTTGTTTATGTAATTATTATCAAGCCGACCTGCGCTTATGTAGGCTCTAGAAGCCCAACCGTCATGTCTATTCACTTATACATTTTTGGTATAAATAGAAGATGATTTGATGTCATTCGAACATGCATTCTTGAGGTGATCTCCTCCTCTCTACGTCTTGGGTTTTTGGAGTAGGAAAGAGACACCATGAGAATATATGCTGGCCTATGATGCTCTAGTTATAACGCATAGCAATACAATGTGATGCCATATACGCTGTTCATAACCCTAAGCTAATACGCTGCAATGGAGACTTCTACACACGGTCAACATATGCTATCCATGATGTACATGATGAGGAACGCAAAGTGATATAGTATACGTGTGTAGTCACAGCATTAACACGTTGTTATGTAGCCGCAGAGAGACTGATATAGTATACCTATGTATACGTAAAGCAATCATAGCACTAACATGAACGTTGTTATAGCATATGCATTATTAACGAATGGGCTGCTGTAATAACCCGAAGGAGCAGTAATATAACGCACACGCACGCAGTTCATGGAGACAATACATCTCAGCAATA
>APFE030234187.1:22445-45551 GCA_000404065.3 Pinus taeda | reverse complement strand
CGATCGATAGGGCGGTAGACACAGCTTCCTAAGGATAAAGGATATAGCCTATTGTGGTCTCCCAATATATACTCAACGATACGTGGGAGCACAAGTCTGTACTGGCACTTGTCATCTCAAAGAGGAGGAATCACCCAACCTACGATGAAAGCGATAATTACCAGGCTTTACAACGCTGGAATACGTCTCTAGCCTGGACTTCTAAATGTTGTGCGTTAGGTTCCAAAGCGTTTTTATGTTCATTAAATTTATTTTACAGTTGATCTTTCTTAAGAAGTTTTCCTTTAAGGTTCACCACATGATGTAGATATACAATTCCTAAAATGAAATCTAAGATGATAAACAGTCATTTATTCTTCTTTTTGCAATGAAAATCCTAGCTACGAAGGAAAGAGAAGCGAGATTCTTTTAACATAGAGCAGAGAACACACACTAGATGCATTTTCCTAAATCAAAATCAACAAATAGTCTAAATGCAAATGAAAATGCATGTATTTTTTTTCCACTTTCTTAATGTGTGAATGACAAAATGAATGCTAAGTACAAATCTGAATTATCTTTTCAAAGCGAGAGTACTAACAATTTTCTCTTCAAAAGACGAAAGGAAGACTATGACGACACTTTGCGATTTTGAATTAAAAATTGCTTTCAACACTTGAAATACTATTAATTCAAATCAAATACAAGAGTAATAGTGTAATCGACCATAAAAAAGAGTAGGATTCTTTTCTTTGACTGAAAACAACACTTGCGCTACTTCCAAATCAAAAGACGACAGTTTGATTAAGCTACTTTTTTGTAAATGAGAACTGTAAATGGCAAAAAATACATAAAAACATTCACAATTCTTTGTACAATGGAGGCTGAATGATGCAAAGGAAGGGAGTTTCCACAGTGGTATACTGATCACAGACAGCAAAACTCTTGAACAAAGCTGAAGAGAGTGAAGAAAAAACCAAAATCTGGAGGCAGAAATAGTCTTATCTGATCATCACACCTGTAACATAGGGAAACAGGGATGCATCTCACCTATTGCACATGGGAGGTGCGATGCATCCAGATTTCCAAGAGGAGAAGATGCGATGGTCCAGGGACGAGACTTCAAATTGGTTTTTGGTCACAGTTTGCAGCTTAGTTTAGGGATTTAGGCTGAGCTAATGATAGTCAATAAATGCAAATCATAGGGGCTGATCTAATGAGGTTACTTGAGCCACCACCAGGTAAATTAGGATGTTTGCAAGTCAATTGTTCAGTTTATAAACAAAACTTGGAGATGGACTAAAGCATCATTGATCTACTTTGCACTTGCATAGAAAATTCAGTTCAAAGGCTAGCTGGCTTAACTTCAGGCTTCGTCTGTAGTTTATAAAGCAAACAAATATAGACAAGCAAACAAGCTATTCGCTCCCAGTGGAGTCGCCATTTTGTTATCGGGAAATCTAGTGTCCATTCAGAGCTGCTATTCCCACTAAGATGGGTAGCTATCTTAGAAAAAAACAAACTAAAGTTACTTGTCCCTAGGCGAATTCAGAGAGGCAAGTGTCACATGAGAATTTTCTGGAAGATTCCATGATCATCCACCTTGCAAATTGTCTCTTCCATTTGTCTATTCTCGCCCATCACACCCTACATATGGGCTTTTCAGTATGAATCACACTTTTTGCATGTGGCAGGTGAGATGCATCGCACCCTTAGCACTGAGCAGTTTGTATGGTCCAGTTTTGACCAGTTCTGAGTAGTTTTCCATGGAGAACTTCTGGGAGATGATGTAATCAGCTGACCTTGTTCCTTTAGGGTGTGAAACAACACTTTTAGGGACTCAGAAGCCCTTGGTTTCTGGACATATATGATTGGGGTTGCAGTGCCAAATATGTCTATAACAACATTGGAAAAGCTTTATGACTTACAAGAAAATTTTCAGGGGCCAAGGAATAATAAAACCCATAGTTCCACAATGAGGCATGAAATGATAAACCTAGAAACATAACAAGATTCGAAGTTTGTCAATCTTGGCACATGTTGTACACAAAAAGAGAGGAATTCCTTTATCCATTTGTTCAAACAGTGCCAAGATGTGTTTGCGTGGATGCATGATGATTTGAAAAATTATGACACGCAGGTCATCCAACATATCATCCCAATCAAAGAAGGAGTGAAGCCATATCAACAGAAGCTAAGGAAAGTACAGCCATCGCTTGAACCCCTCATACAAAAATATCTTACCAAGTTTTTGGATGCATGAATCAAATACAAATTTCGCCATTCTACTTGAGTCTCCAACCTTGTTCCTGTACATAAGAAGTCGAGGGAAATCCGCTTGTGTGTCAATTTCCAGAACGTAAACCACGCCTCAGACAAAGACAACTACCCTGTGCCATCCATGGACCATATTTTGCAAACAATATCTGGGGCACATATGTTTTCTCTTCTTGATAGTTTCTCTAGATACAATCATGTTCTGGTAGCAGAACCTGACAGACTTAAAAATACTTTCCGTACCAAGTGAGGTATGTTCGCTTATAGACGAATGTCATTTGGTCTTGTTAATGTAGGCACAACATTTTAGCATGCCATGGATATCGGCTTTCATAAAATCATTGGACAGAGTGTGGTAGTATACCTCGATGATGTGACTGTGTTCTCAAGAAGACGAGAAGACCACGTACACCATCTGAAGAAATCTTTGAGTGATGTCGGAGCTACGGGATTTCCTTGAATCCTAAAAAGAGTGTATTCACAGTGTCAGAGTGGAACCTCCTTAGACAAATTGTTGCCAAAAGTGTGATCAAGGTGGATCCAGACTGGGTACAAACCATTATACAGATCCCTTACCCAGTCAACAATAAAGCCATGCAATCCTTCCTGGGCAAGATAAAATTCCTCCAGAAGTTCATCTTGGATTATGCGCAGATAGTTCAGCCCATGCAGGAAATGATCAAGAAAGATATAGTCTACAGTTGGGGTAAGAATGAAAATTATGCATTCACCTAGATCAAGTAGGCCATTGCAAAATCACCTGCGCTCTACAGCCCAGATTTCAATAAATATTTCCTGCTATACACCTTCGCTTTCAACAATTCACTAGCTGCAGTACTCACTCAGAAGGATGAAGCTAATGATGAAAACCCAATCTTCTTCATGAGTGAAAGAATGCAGGGACCAAAGCTCAACTACCCTACCATTGACAAGCAAGCTTATGCAATTTACAAGGTGGTGAAACACTTTAGGCCCTACTTGTTGAAGATCCACTGCATAGTCTTCGTGCCCCACTGAGCAGTCCACACATTGCTTGTACAACAAGAACTGGGTGAATGATGTGCCAACTGGATGATGGGCCTGGAAGAGTATGATCTTGAAATCAAGCCAGTACACATGATCAAAGGACATGGGCTTTACATACTTGCAGCTAAAGTAGTACACGCTTCAGAGAGTGAAGAAGAGCTCGCCAATTGGGAGCAAGAAATTGAGATGTATGACATAACGTGAGCAACACCCAATGAAGATGAAACCTCTTGGTATGCAGATGTGCGCTAGTACCTTAAGCATGGCACCATACCCTCTCACGTTTCCATTAGATAGAAGAGGGAATTGCTCCTGAAAGCTTTAGCATATCAGTCAGTGCACATAGTGCTTTATAGAAAGCACAATATTGGAGTTTTTCTGAGGTGTCTGGAGACACATGAATCAGATAAGGTACTTCAAGATCTACATGACGGACCTTCCGGGGGTAACTTTGCATAAAACACCACTGCACACAAAGTTATGAATGCTATTTTTTATTGGCCTACATTATTCAAGGATGCACATTCTTATGCCCACAAGTGCCTGTTCTGTCAGTGATGCACCAACAGAACACAAAGATCAACAGCCCCACTGCACCTTGTTGCAGTGACCAAACCATTCCAATAGTGGGGTTTGGACATCATTGGGGAAAGTTTCCCTCATTTGTCAAAGCAACACCGCTACATCCTAATAGCAATTGACTACTTCACGTGGTGGATAGAAGAAGTTATGCTCAAACAAGTGAATGACTAGGAGTTCATCAGCTTCCTCCAGCAGAACATCATCTCATGCTTCTGATTTCTGGTATCACTTGTTTTTAATAATGAAACTTATTTTTCATCTTTGAAACTCTATGGCTATGCATTACAAAATGGTATTGTGTTAAAACATTCGTCTAACTATTACCAGTAAGGAAATGGTCTAATAGAGTCCACGAATAAAAACCTCATCTGTATAATCAAGAAGACCATTTTCTCTGAGCAATACAACTGACATACTGCCTTGAAGAATGCATTATGGGCTGACCATGTAACACCCAAGCCCTCTCTGAATACCTCACCATGCTTCTTGGTTTATGGTAAAGAAGCCATCCTTCTGCCAAATATCTACTTGCTTGCACTTAAGCTTTCACAAGAAGGAGTTTCTCTTCGGAGTGGGATGCGCGCTGCTAGGGTTTGCAGACAACGCAACAGACGGAGGTGATAGGAGACGAGCGCGAGAGAAAGGAAAGCCGAAGAGGATAGGCCGGGGAGACGATCCGCGCATCACCTGCATTTCAGGAAAATAAATTTTCATCAGCAAAGCTAGGGTAAATTTCTAAGAGGCAAGAGCTGAGTGGGAAATGGAAAATCCAAAGGGGAGGGGAGAGATCCCCTCCTTCAAAAATGTGGTAACAGGGGAGACCAGCACAAGCGGAATGCAGCATAACCAGAAGGAAAGCTACGCCCCAGTGATGGGCAGCCTATGGCAGAAAAGGATGGGAGGAAAATGCCTACCTAGGGCACAAAAACAACCAAGATATGTCATTCCTTGCAACAAACTTGAGGAATACAACTGTTACATGAAGGACCATGCCCTGATATGCAAATTCATAGGCTACTGGCCTTCAGAGAAAGAGTTATACAGATGGATTGATCAAAGATGGAGACCTAGAGGTCACATAGACTTGAAGTTGGGAGCAAAAGGGTTTTTCACAGCTATCTTCACGAATCTGGAGGACAAGAACAGGATCTTTGAAGAAGGACCGTACTTCATGAAAAATGCAGGCTTGTTCATGAAATACTGGGAGGAAAGATACAACCCAGAGAAGGAAAAATTGCTGGACGCCCCAATCTGGGTTAGACTGTTTGGACTTCCCGATGAATTCTGGGACCCTAAAATTTTGGAAGGAATAGGGAACTCAATCGGGAGCTTTGTTAAAATCACAGAAGCTACAAAACGAGGCAAATATAATTCATATGCGAGGATCTGTGTCTACATGAATCTGGCAGAACCCCTCCCAGAAAGTATCGAGCTAGAATATCATGATGAAGTTTGGCAACAGCCAATAGACTACGAACACATCCCGTTTAGATGCCGCAAATGCCATGAATATGGCCACCTATATAGGCAATGCCCACTGAATAAGGAGGATGAATCAAAAAGAAGTCAGGAGGAACATCAGAGAAATGCAGAAAAAATGGAGGAGACAAATAGGGGTTTTCAACAGGTTACAAGGAAAAGGAGACAGAGTAAGGAGGGACCAAAAACCCAAACACAAGAAAAACCCAGTCACACAATAAGTCAAAACAAGTTTCAGGTGCTTCAGAGCGAAAACGAGGATTATGATGTAAATTTGGAGGACGACGAGGACCCTGGGAACACTCCAATGGAAATCGCTGGTGAAGATAAAGGAAAGGATGCAAACTCAAGAAAAATTATTGGAGAACGGACGGAAGGAAAGGTGGAAGATACAGCAATGCAATCCCAGATGGATGTGGAAAACCAAGTCGAAAGTGAGGTTGAAGAGGAGAGAATCATGAAACAGCTAATTCAGGAATGGAAATATCTAGATAGCAGATTTATACCTGAGAAGCAGAAACAATTGTATAAGGAAGTATTTCAGAAATATAAAGAAAAAAAAGGGGAGAACTTGGACAAGCAGGTAATGACAGGAAACGAACAGGGGAATGGACAGACGGGAATGGACGACTCTAGCAAAAACAGTAGGAAAAGAGGCCAGAAAACGATGAGCGAAACTATCTAGACTGTGGGAGAAACGTTGATAAACTCAGGTAAAGTGATACCTCTGTCAGAGGTATTCTTCCCCTCCTACCAAAAGTTTTAAATGATTGTTATTAGCTGGAATATTAGGGGCCTGAATAGTAAGGGTAAACAAAGGTATATGAAAGATAAACTGAAAAAAGAGAAGCCTAGCATCATGATTTTACAGGAGACAAAAATTTCAGTTCAACAAATTGAAGGAATAATTGACAAAAATAAACTGCAATACGAAGTTATGGGGCAAGATGCTATTGGCTCTACAGGAGGTATTGCAATTTTGTGGAATCCAAATGATATCATCTTAGATAGCTGGACCAGCATGAGTAGAGTCCTTACTGGCCTGGGTAGGATAGTAGGAACAAAGGAACAGGTTGTTATTTCAGGGGTTTACGGCCCCCCTTCCCCAGGAGAAAAAGAAAATTTTATAAACAGTATGAAAATCATCCGCAGATTATATCCAGAAGCTGCTCGGATCATAGGTGGTGATTTTAATCTAATCAGATCCTTAGAAGAGAAGAAAGGAGGGATAAGGAAGATGGATCACTTCATGGATAAATTCAATGAAATGATAGAGTATTTAAGGTTAGTAGACATTTAGACTATTAATGGGATATGCACCTGGAACAACAGGAGGGGGGGTAAAAACCAAATTGCTTCAAGGCTTGATCGATTCCTAGTATCAGAAGCTATCATGAATAATGATGTTTTTGTCGAAGCAAAGATCATACCTTCCTTGGGTTCTGATCATTGGCCGATTAGACTAGAGGTGGATATTAAAGGGAATCGCGGAAAAAGACCTTTCCGATTTGAAGCCTTCTGGTTAAGGGACCCAGAATTCATCAAGAAAGTTGAAGAATGGTGGAGGCAAAGTACTATGCAGGGAAAAGGAAAAATGCACACGTTCCAGTTGAAACTGAAAGAGCTGAAAGGGAGAATCAAAAAATGGAACAAGGAGGAGTTTGGTAACATTATGGAAGATAAACAAAAACTAGAAGGGAAAATGGAATCTCTTCAACAAAAAATGATAATGGAAGGCAGAACAGAAGAAAGTATCAGCAAAGAAGGGGTAATACTTGGAAAACTAGAAGAAAGACGGAAGCAGGAAGAAGTCCTCTGGCAGCAAAAATCAAGAATAAAGTGGTTAAGGGAGGGGGAAAGAAACACTAAATTCTTTCATCAGGCCATGATCAAACATAGACAGAGAAACAAGATTCTATCCATCAAAGAAAAGAATGGGAATAGAGTGGTTGAGCAAGCTGAGATTGAACAATTCCTTATTGATCACCATAAAGGAATTTTAAGTGAACCTCAAGCTGATCGAATGCGAGCAATTCAGGAAATATGCTCGACCATTCCATGCTTAGTCACAGAAGACCAAAATAAGGCGTTGATGAGAGCTGTCACCTTAGAAGAGATAGAGGAAACTATGAAAGCAATGAAGAAAGGTACTGCTCTAGGCCCGGATGGCTTCACAGTTGATTTCTACCAGGCGGGATGGAACTTCCTGGGGAAAGAGATTCTGGAGCTGGTAGAAGAATCTAGGATGAACCAGAAGGTATGGCCTGCCATTAACTCCACTTTCTATGCTTTAATTCATAAAGGTGATAATTTGGAAGACGCCAATGGTTTCAGACCCATAGCGTTGTGTAATGTTATTTACAAGATTATAACATCCATGATTGCCAAGAGATTAAAACCCCTTCTGGACAAATTAATATCTGCTGAACAAACAGGTTTTGTTGAAGGAAGGCAGATCCTTGATGGTCTGGTTGTAACTCAAGAAGTTATTCATTCCTTAAAAGTAAAAAAGCAAAAGGGTATGATGATCAAATTAGACTTGTCGAAGGCATATGATAGACTAAATTGGAACTATTTGGAAAAAGTCTTGGAAAGTTTTGGTTTTAATAGGAGATGGATTGAATGGATTCATAGCTTGATTTCTTCTCCAAATTTTTCTATTCTTGTTAATGGAACCCCCTCGAAAACATTTAATGCTTCTAGAGGTATTAGACAGGGAGATCCATTATCTCTGTTTCTGTTCATTCTAGCTGTTGAAGGGCTAGGTCACTTTATTAAAAAAGAAAGAGAAGCAAACGGAATAAAAGGTCTTAAGCTCTGGGGAAATAATCTGCCCTTAACGCATCAACAATTTGTTGATGATATCATGTTGTTCGGAGAACCAACAGTCAAAGAAGTAAGGCATCTCAGAAGAATTTTGGATCGATTTGCGGAGGCTTCTGGTCTGGAAATCAATAGAGATAAATCCTGTGTTTTCATATTTAATACAGTGGATCAGGTCAAAACCCACCAAATAAGACTATTGGGCTTTAAGAGAGGAGAACTGCCTACAAAATACTTGGGCAATATTTTGGACTTTACCTCCAAAAAGATGAAAAATTGGCAAGGAGTCCTGGATAAGCTGAGCAACAAGGTGGCAAATTGGGCCTTCAGAGCTTTAAACATAGCTGGCAGAATAGTTCTAGCAAAATCAGTCCTTCAAGCTATCCCCATCTACCCTTTATTGATAATGGCTACCCCTTTAGGAGTATGCACAAGGATAAGAGAGGTCATCAGGAATTTTATATGGAGAGGGACTGATCAGAAGAAAAAATGGGCCTTAGCTTCCTGGAGTCAGTTAACTGAAAGAAAGGAGAAAGGAGGATTGGGGTTGAGGGATCCTGAGATTCTCAACGGAGTTCTGGGAGCGAAACTCTGGTGGTGCTGGCTTAGGGGGGGCAATGATCTTTGGAAAACCATATGGAAAACAAAATACAATATGCCTGATTCTGCAGTTGAGATCTTAAGGCAGAGAGAAACTCCCAAAGGGTCTACAATTTGGGACCTAGCTCGTCTGAACAGGGATTTGGTTGAAAAGCACACCTTCTGGGAGATCCGAGGTGGAGAAGAAGCAAATTTCTGGGAAGATAATTGGCATCAGAAAGAAAGACTGAGTAGAATTCAGGGACTTCAACAGATTCGAGATAGAATAGGAGGAGATAGAACTTATGTCAGAGACTATTGGAAAGCTAATGACCCAGAAGAGAGCTAGAGAATATGGACTGATCCGACGAAGTGGGATAGAGAGCTCAGCCAGACCATCAAGAAGCCTACAGGAAGGAGGTAGAATCCAGGAAGATTGAAGCTCACAATGGAAGGGACATCCTTAGGTGGGGGAATTCTATGAAAGGATTGTTCACCACCAAGGAGGCCTACTACCTAACCGTTTCCCAAACCGGAGGTGAAGAGAATCCAGACTGGAAAATTATATGGGAAAGTAATTGGTGGCGGAAAGTCTCCATATTTATATGGCTGGCATCAAAGAATAAGATCCTAACCTGGGATCGAATACAAAAAAAAGGCTTCAATGGCCCATCGAGATGTTGTCTCTGTAACACTGATGGGGAAACCAGAAATCACCTGCTGATAAACTGTCCATTTGCAAGGATTCTGTGGATGAACACTAAACGAACCTTTGGCACACCCGAAACTGCCCCCAGTGAATTCAACGAACTGGTTTTTCAATGGAATAAGGAAATTTTTCAATGTAAAGTGGTCAGAAGAGCGTGGGATCTCATCTTAGGGTTTGTACTCTGGATGATCTGGAAGGAGAGGAATCGCAGAATATTCCAGAACATAGCAAAGGAACCGGAAGTAATTTGGGGAAGAGCAGTAAAGTTGATGCGGGAAACAATCCTGGTTGACAAATGGGTGGGGGAGGATTGGAAGGCCAACCAGGTTGAGGAAGGGATCCTGAACAAATTAAATCTAAAGTTTGAGATGGTCCATCACAAACAAACCTCCAGACATGAGATGCGGACTCAAAGCTCTGATAAATTCAGCTATCCCAGAGGAAATTTCATAAAATTAAACTTCGACGGGGCCTCGAAGGGGAACCCGGGCAAATCTGGCTTTGGAGGCATTTTTCGAGACAACAACAATCAGGTAAGGTGGATTTTTGCAGATTGGGGAGTAGAAATGACAAATAACGAGGCAGAGTTCTGGGCTCTTCATCCGGGTCTGCGGATAGCTGTAAGAAATGGTTACACTAATTTAGAAATTACGGGAGATTCTCAGATTGCGGTGGAAAAGCTGAAGAAGCTCAGCAATGGACGAAGCTGGGAGAAGGTCACAAACAGTTGGCGTACATCGGGAATTATCCAGGAAATCGCTGACCTACTGAAAATAATTGAATATAAGATAATAAATCATGTTAGAAGGAAAGGGAATCAGGCGGCTGATTTCTTGGCAAATTGGGAATGCAGAGGCCGCAGCAGCACGGTGGATACTCAATGGAGAGCGGTGTGCGAGAACAAGGGGTGGAAGGACCTGGCAGCTATAATCAATGCAGACCATGATCAAGCCACAGGCGGAAATACGAGGATTGATGAGCTGGAGCAATAAGAGGACGTGGAGTCTCCGAGCAACGAACCTAGTTCATTCGGGGCAGAGACGGGATATGATCACAGGTAGCAGAGTATTACAGGGGCGGCGTGCGTGGGGGACGACCCAAGATCAAAACCAAGGTGAAGCTATAAATGATCGCAATCTTAGAGGAGGTGGGAACGGTCTGTCAGTCCTCTAGACAACAGACATTAAACAAGAAATGATGGCCAAATGCAACGTCACCCTGGCAAGCAACCAGAGGCAAATGAATTCCGACCCGAAGGTGTATGCTGAGGACAGAAATCTAATATATACCCAAATGGGGGAGGATAACCAGTTATTTAGCTGTTTCCAAATTTGGAGAGGTGCGGACAATTCTGTTGAGGGACAGCAATTCACGAGAAAGATTTTCGGTTATCAAAGATTTCTCTGCGGTGGAAGCGTGGGCAACATGGAAACAAGGCAGAAAACCAGGGAGGCAGAGGAGAAGCATAATTCATATGTGGAGGATAAGATCCGGAAAGGGAAAGGAATTATGAAGGACGATCAACCGACTGAGATCTGGGAGATCGAGAACGAATCCGAGGAGGAGCTGCCCCAAGGGGAAGGGAATGTGAGGTCCTTCTATCAGGACAGGTTTGCAGGCGAGGAGTGTCAGCATATGGAAAATGACCACCCTGCTCCGAAGGAGATGAAAGTTCGTCGATACGGCATGAGAAAACGGGCGATGAGCCCTGACAGAGGTGCGGACTCGAGCAAGAAAAGGGGCCGAGGACAGGGAAGGAGGACGCAGGAGAAAGGAGAGAATTCCAGGCAGGATTCGAAACCTATTAAACCGCCAAGAAGGATGGTGAATCAAAGAATCCGGCGAGCTGAAAGGACCTACCAGCGAAACACAAACCCAGCAGTCAGAAGAGTTATGCAGTTCTTGGAGGAAGAGTCTCTCCAAGACCAGTCTGAAGATGATATGGAGGATTGGGAGCTTTTGCTTCACGATCCAGGCCATACCAGGGGACGAATGTCCTTATTCAAGCAATCCTTGCACATATACTGGGTTATGAAGAGGCTGATGGAAAAAGCCCTTGAACAAGTAGCCAAGGAGATGGTCGAGTTAGCCAAGGGAGACCCGGATCTGCGCAGAGATTTGAGTTTCATTCGCATTGTGATGGCGAAGCAAGAGGAAAAGATGGACACGATTCTTCAGCTGCTGAAGAGGGATCAACAAGATGCAGAGCGAGGAACAAGTCCGCAACCAGCTATGGATAATGCTTGACTTGAGATATGTTTAGGAAAACTCATAGTCTTTATAGTATCAAGTTTTTGCCTGATTTAGATAGAGATATATACTTCTTGCAGACTAGTAGTATTAGAAAATCTCAAGACTGCCTTGTTTATTTAGCTAAGATTATCAAATTATGGGCCTTCTACTTTTGGGAAGCCATCAAAAACTATAGATGGATTAAGTACCCGGTTTCCCCATGTGGGCGGGTCTTCAATATTTTTGATACTATGTAATGGTTTATTTTCTATCCAGTAATAGAAAGAGTTCCACCTCAGCTTACAAAAAAAAAAAAGCTTTCACAAGAATCCCAAGGAAAGCCTTGCTAGCTAGTTTAGCATAGGATGGATGCTCGCCATAAGCTTCAGGAAGAAAGGGTGAAAGCAAAAGAAAATTTCACACTCCACCAGAATCGTATCAAGAGATGGTTCGATAAGAAGTTTGTAGGGAAGGCTAACTTTGATGTTGGTAACTTAGTTCTGAAATGGGATAAGCCCCACGAAGACAAAGGAAAACATATGAAGTTCTAGTCCCTGTGGATTGGTCCGTACACAGTCCACGAGAATCTTGGACCATGCACGTATCATTTGCAAACACTTGACGGGAGGATTGATAACCTTCCTGTCAATGGCCGAGATCTCAAGCATTACTTTCATAGGTCGGGCCATGCCTATGCCATGTACATAGTCTACTTGTTTCTTGTTGTTTTCATCTTGTTTTCTTTTCTTATTATCTTTTTTTTCACTTTGTTTGATTATGCTTACTATTTTTGTTCACGTTTGTGTCATTGGTTTGATAAATTACTATTTTTGTTTTCGAAAATAAGTGCTACCAACTACCATGTTTTGGCTTTTGAATAGAGTATGTGGCTGAAGTTTGAAGAGACTTGTGACACTGCAACACTTGGCCAGTCTTGTATCTGTTTTCTCTGTTCTTGGTTATAACCATCAGCCAATGAAGTCTTGACGGAAAATACGAGTCATCTGTAGGGGAATTTTTGGTCCAACCATGAACCTGTGTCCACACTGGGAAGCCCCATGCATGTACTCGACCTTCTTCTCTGTGCATTTAAGCTCATCCAGTTAGTAGAAACAAAGAATGGGAAAATCCAAATGAGAAAACCTATGTCAGAGGTATTACATGCTTCTCTGAAGGAATAACCTTTTCTGCTCTCAATAAGTCGAGATCCCTCTTCTACCCCAAAAATAAATAAGTTCCTATGCACAGTCCTCTTGAAAAATACAAAGGCAAAAGAAGAGAAAGGCTCCCTGCATAGAGAGGTGAAACATGCAACTCCACTGGGGTACTGACTAGGTTCGCTGGCAGTGGAGCAATGTGTGTGTTCCTGCGTGACTCCGCCGGGGTATTGTCTAAGCCTACTAGAAGTAGAGAAACACCAGAGATGAAAAATTATACTCTGAAAATATTCGACTCACGAGCTAAACTACCCTTCTCGGATTCGAAACACTGAGATCTAAGCTGAACTTTTGATTGTGTTTGATTGAGTTGGCAAAGGTTGAACCATGTATGTCCATATATGTCCATGGGGTAAGTGGGGAAGCCAAAGTAACCCACGTAGCAATTCAATACTCCTCGAAAGACCAAGTTCCTGTGCTAGAAATGAACCAAAACAAAGAAATTGGAATTCTACCAGTGTGTCACCATTAAACCACCATCCAAAATTTTGGCCTGCACCTAATTTCAGAGCCTCCCTTGGGAGTTTTGGTTGATGACTGCACACCCTCAGGTTCACTCCGTGAGCCAGTGGGAGTCTTTGCATCTACCTTTCTTGTTCATTTCACTCAAGTTTCTACATGTTCGTGTCTAAGTGATTCTTGTGACCATGTTCTCGTTATGCTCAAGGTTTTCACTTCGTGTGTTCTTATTGTGTTCGCTATGAAATCATCTGTCGCACTCACACACAGAGTCACATTCATTGTCGCACAAGCATCGTCACGGTCGATCAATGATCAATCACAAGTGTTGTGCTTGTCGTTTGCACCATCGGTCAGTCATGTTGAACATGTGTTTCTAAATGTTTTGAGTTGTTTCCTCATCGAGTCATGTGAGTGTGTGTTTACATCATCACCTATGCATCTTTCTATCATTCAGACACTTAGTCATTTTGTCAAAGTTCTGATGACCGAAATCCCCTTCGATAGCCCAACCATCACCCCACCATCGACTCGATCGAATGTCACCTAGAACAGCATAGAGGCACCAACAAAGTCTTTCCAAGTTGTGTTGATCGCAAGCAATCCAATTAGATTTCATGATGATCACCTGGACAGTAAAACTTGACAACCACCCCGTGATTGACTCCCCTCAAAAATTGCGTAGCGGCTACTAATCTTGCTCGCTCTGCTAATTAAGGAAATTGTGTGGATAGGCTAGATAGACAGCAAGTTTCGTCCCTATCTCTCTCATAAAATTGCGCATTTTTCCCAGTCAGGCCTCTCGACATCCAACCAATTTCTCATCCAGGAAATTGTGTAGTTTTCATGAGTAGGCCTTCTGCTGGACAACAGTCCACTCAGCTCAGAAACTGTGCAGAGATGATCAGCAGGCTAGCCTATCAGCCTCAGTGCAATTTTCCTCACCAATAACTCTAAGCATCAGACTTCCAGTTCCCTCAAGGAATTTCTCAGTTTCTACTGCCAAGCAGCAGATGACTGCCAGTTCCCCTTGGGAAATGCGCAATTTCTGCTACCAGTAACCAAGCATCCAATTGACAGTTCCCTCTGGGAATTGCCCAATTTTTACTGCAAATCTCCCGGCCAGTTCCTCCTGTTAGGTTCCCATAATAATAGGGATCATAATTTTGAATTGACTATGTTAAGTCTTGTAATATTGTACATACCTTTGCTTTTCTGCAAATGTTTTCCCATATTAAAAATGTAAAGAGGGTATGTCCTAAAAGAATAATCAAAGGACAAAAAGAAACAAAGATCAAAAAAGAATATTAAATATGAACCCCACCAAAAAGAGATAAAAATAAATCATGAAAGTGTGCACATTCAAATGCCACTCCTCTCAGTTTACTTTTTGCAAGTAAGATTGTGTGCAACTTTTCAAAATGCTACAATCCATGATGATCAAATAGTTTAATATTGATTCATTCATGATTTAAATTTCATGTTGATAGATAGAGAATAAAGATCTAGCCAAACTGTTTAATCTCGGCAGATCAGTAGTTAGGTAGAGAATAATAGTGAGCTCATCAGTTTAATCTGAGCCATTGGACGTTATAAGATTAGAATTAGATAGTTTGCTTATCAAAAGAAAATAAAAGGGCCAGCAAGCTTAAATGCACCCAATAAATGAAAAAAAAAGGTTAAGGTAAACGATAGGTAGGCAGACGCAGTTTGCACAAGGTATGGAAAGCAACAGTTGGTTTGTTTCTTATCACTAATATCTTACTAATTTCTGCTTCCTAATTCCAAAAATCCCTTCCCTCATCATTTTCCCTTATTCTAACATATTTCCCTTGTAAACATATCCCTACCCCTTCATTTTACCTTTCCCCCTATTTCATCTCATTTTCCCTAGTAAACCCACTAAAACCCCCTTATCCTAAGTTTAAATAAAGTATTGGGCCGCATTAAAAAACCCTCCACGATACCCTTTTAACTTATTTCCCTAGTGTATTTATTCCCGCGTCTCGCATTTTATTAACGCATCGTAATATGTTAAATCCCACAATTACTCTTTAATTAATTACATTTCATTGTAATTAAACCCGACCCCACTCCCCCATTTAGCCCTCGCAACTCCGTTGCGCGGTATCCCTCTGATCACTCTCTTTCAGATGCAACGGCCCATACCCATATCACAAGCTCCCATCGTCCGACTGTTAAGATCTCAAAAGCACGTGAGATTAGTGGTTTTGCTCGAGTGCCCTTTTTCTATGTGGAAACCCCACGTTATATTGCATGCTCTAAAAGATTACCACCCTCCACTCAAAAGCAGTGAGATATGCCACAAAACCACCTCTCGTTCCATGGAAGCCCCCTTAAAAGACCGACCTCCAACTGTCTCCTCCTGCCCGAAAGCCTCCTCCGACTACTTCACTGTGTGTCCCCAGAAGCCCTATCATCCATTGTTGTGTGGTAAACCATCTAACCACACCTGCACAATGTGAAAAATCACAGAGTTTTTACAATATGAAATTCCAACATTCCCTTACCTCTATTTAAAATGAATAAATGAAAAGCCTTTTCCAAACAGAATTGAGCCATCCATAGTCCAGACTCCATCCATAGACATCTCAGTTCAATAAAGCCATTGATTTCCTTTCCCACAGACCTATGCTTTATTAATGGATTTCCTTTCCCACAGACCTATGCTTTATTAATGATTGTTTTATTTTGCAGGTGATTAGCAGAACGGGAGCTTGGAAAAACAATTTTGATACTAGTTCCAAAACCTGTTTACTCCAAGATTTGCAAGGAAATGTATTCAAAGGCTTTATTCAGAAGGAAAAGACAATTATCACAAAGGAAGAAGAAATCATTTACACAGAGGTAGTAATGGTTAAAATAGAGATAAATTCCATAAAGTAAAAAATAATATATATATATATATTTATAATCCCTTTTTTACCCTTACTTCACCTAACCCTATTAATATAAAGCTTATGGACTTTATATTAATTTCTCCCCGCAAGCTATAGTAATTTGCGCCACATGATATTTGACCAAATAAAGACCAACGCTAAATCCATTTTATTAAATCTAATCTACTAAACATCTAGAGGGATCAAGCCCTCTTATTCTTTCATTTTTAAACTTTTACTTTAATTCATTAAACAAAACACTTATTATATATAATGATTAAATAATTTTACATTTTAATTTTTTAATATTTATAAAAATATTTATTTTCTATTTCTTAATTTAAATTATTATTTTAATTTTAATAATTTAATTTATTTAAATATAAATTAGTTATAGTTTAAAAGTATATTAATCATATAATATATTTTAAAAAAAAAAATCTATATTTATCTAATCAATGTTTAAAAACTTTTTTTTTCCTATAATTTTTATATTTAATCTAATTAATATTTAAAAAAACTAACTAATATAATATATATTTTAACATTAAACTAAAAAAGCAAATTTTAACAACTATATAACCCTCGTTAAAAACATGAAAGAGAACATGAAAGAGATAAGTGGATTTATACAGAAATAGAATATAAATTATATCACTATTGGAAACATAAAAGAGATGACTGGATTTATACATAAATGGAATATAAATCAGATCTAATTGACTGATACTAGATTTAGTGGGGTGACATGCTTCCCATTATGAATTGCTTAAATGTGCTCAAGTACTTTTAAATACATGGATGTATCCCTATATTGGTATATAGATTGTGTGGTGTGTTGTAGTAATTAAAATAAAATAAAATCGTTTTAGATAGAGAAAGTTGTTGGGCTAATTAAAATGGAATTGTTTTTTTATTTTTATTTAACTAATTAAATTTAGATGAGTATTTCAAGGTGTTTAATTTGGTTATTATGAAGTTGCCTAAATATTTAATTAATTTATGTTATTTATATATTTAACTTTAAATTTATTAAAATAAATAAATTAATATATGCTTAATAAATTAATTAAAAAAATTATTTATAAATATGAAAAAAAAAAAAAATTTTAAATTTTTCTAAAATCATTTATTAAAAATGAAAAAATAAAAAAATTATTTTAAAATATAATTTATTGTTATTATAAGTGTTGAATTTAAAAAAAATACAAAACAATATGAATATGTAATTAATATCTTAAATTCTTATATTAAATAAATTAAATTTTGACTCAAAATATGTTGGACAAATTATTTGCAAAATTTCAAATTTACTTTTCCATATTCCAAATATCGTAAAATTTAAATCTACTCCTCCGTAGTTCGTAGTTCTATAGTGTTAGTGTATACATATGTGTTGGCTTCATGTGAATAAGTTTGAGAGTTTATTGAATTAGATATGAGATTTTTTTTAGAAATTTAAGGAGGTTATAAATTTAATATTTTTGAATTTTTTGGGGTTAGGGTGTGTAATTAGGGTTGATGGATTAATTTTTTTACTATTTATGAATGATGAGTAAGTATTTGAAGGATTTTTAATAAGGGTTTCATTGAAAAATATCTCGAAATAATTTAACATTTAAAGATATTTTCAAAATAAATTCTTTATTTTTTTCTCTCTCATACACATAGAGAGGGGTTATATACCATGTGTGGGGTTTAGTGCCATAAGGTCATTCATTTAAATCTTATGAGGATGAGTTGAGTGTTGTAGCCACTTGTAGAGGATATAAACTATTGCATGTGTGTTCAAGCTTAATCGAGCATCACACAATGTTGGTGACAACAACATGTAGGTGGAAATATCGTTCTTTCATTCAACATTGGGGTTGGTTTTGGCCTAGTTTTAACCTATTTAAAAACACACACATACAAATGTAAGTGCTTGTAATTAAGTTAAGCCTAATATCTTTCTAAGATACTCAAACTTGTACACACAAACAATCTAACTTAAATATTTTAAAGATATCTTCAAAAAAAACCTCCATATTAAGTTAAGCCTAATATCTTTCTAAGATACTCAAACTTGTACACACAAACAATCTAACTTAAATATTTTAAGGATATCTTCAAAAAAACCTTCATATTAACATTGTATTTAACATAAAATATTTTACTATATAGATTGCTTATTTTTAGATATACCAACATAGATCCATCATAAACCTAGATCGTCCAACGTTAAGAGGGATTAAATATCTTGAGGTGAAAAACTATTTTAAAGTATAAAACTTGAAAATAAGTTTGCCCCGAGAGATATTTGATCCCTCTTAGCACTTGGGAGATTCACAGTTAAATGGGTCAAGAGGGATTAAATCTTTTGAGGTGAAGAGCAATTTTAAAGTATAAAACTTGAATATACGTTTGTCCTTAGAGGGATTTGATCCCTCTTAACACTTGCAAGATTCAAAGTTAAATGGATCTATGTCTATTTTGAGCATGGAAGAAATTACACTATCTCCTTCACCTTTACTAACATTGAAGAAATTGCATTATCTCCTTCATTTTGACTAACACATCAATAGAATGGTTTCACCATTTTTTTTTTCAATTATTTCATATAATATATACATAGTTGACATTGAAATATTTTTCTTGATATGGAAATTGAAATATTTTAATTATGGCCCACATTGTCTTCATTAAAATGATTTTTGTATTTTTAATATTAGTATATTTTTAAATGCACATATATTTTATAATATGAAGTAGAAAGCATATATCATAAACTAGGAATACACATTCTTCCTTTCTATATAGAAATATATTTACGTTGAATTTTTTTGTTGTTAATATATTTTTTTAAAATATTACGTATCAACTCTATATGAAATCCCATATTAACTCCTTACACCTTGAATTAGAAATCCCCCTCCCTCTATATATATGATATAAAACTGTTTTACATGAAGTGAGTACTAAAATATTTTATTTATTGTGAAAAAAAATACTTTCCTCTATATATAAATATAGGATGATGATGATGATGATAAATATATGATGATGATGATGATGATGATTAACGTCCACTAAGACCAATGCACTCTATCACACCTTAAGAAGAAGAAGAATCTAATTGCATTCTTTAGAATCTATTTCTATGCTCAAAGAAGGAAAAAGAAAAAGTACCAAGATCACTATAAACGTTGGCCGACTTTAACAAGTCAAGAAATTGGGAAGTGTGACATATGTTAGGGAAATGAGAGCGGATGCTGGAGTAAGAAATTGAATATATATATATATATATATATATTAATATATATATATTATATATATATATATATATCTGAAATTCACATTAAAATATATTAATTAACAAAATAATATTCAAATATTTTATTTAAATATTGTATGTTAATATTTTAAATTCAAATGAATTACACATCTCCTTTCTATTGAAAATTAAAAAAAAATAAGATTATTTTTTTAACTATAATTACTTTATATTCTTTATATAAAATTGATATTAATATTTATGTTTATTTTAATATAGACATTGAAATATTTTATTATCACTCAATTAATATTTATAGTTATTAAATAATTTTAATACTATAATTATTAATTATAATCATAATATATTTTGGTTAAATGTATAGAGTATTAAATTATAATTATTAATATCTCTAAAATTTATTGATGATATTTTATATCTATGTAACATTCATATATTTTCATTTGCTAATTTTGATACACCCACAAGAATAGGGTGTCTCGAATTCTATTCTTGCTAGATGTATCAAGGTTAGATGGTGATAGTCAATGACATTCAATTTAAGTATTAGAATTAAAGTTATAAAGGTTGTATACCATATGCTTTGAACATGTTTTAATATTGATACCATTTTGTAGATACTTGGATGCCTACGCTTTCAAAACTAGGATTTACAAATACTAAGACGACTAGTCTTCCAAAAACTAGGTAATGCATTTGTTTCTTTAAATTTTTTGGATAAATCTCATGAAAACTAAGATGACTGGTCTTCCAAAAACTAGGTAATGCATTTCTTTCTCTAATTTTTTTGGGTAAATCTTATGAAAATTTAGTATCACATATTTTTTCCATCCCTTTTCATAATTAGTTGATTTGGTTTTACTTAATACATGCATTTAATCTAAATTCATAGATACTAACATTCACTGATTAATATGATAATACCTATTTATTCAATTTCATCTAGATCCTACACATGGTATACATCTCTTTTTTATGAGCTATTTATTAATGTTCTCATTTATGACGAAATTTCTCTCCTCAACATATCCTCATGTCTTATTAGTTAGACCTTTTAGTTTAGCTTATGGTTAGTTAAGAACACTGATGAATTAATATCAATTTATCATCATTTACTCAAGGTTATGTGCGGGTAAAAAAAACTACATGTTGCATTTACCTTGATATTTCTATCTTATCTATCCATCACGTTCACAATGACTATGCATAGAAAAAATTTGACAAGTCTTGTACGATAACATCCTTCCTAATCCACCGCAAGGCATTCATAATAGCATAATTTTTATGAGTTTCAAACATGCTACATGACATTTGTCTTCCATTTTAAATATAAAATAAATTTTACAACATTGTTTTAATGAGAATTAAATACATCAAAGGAAATATCACTTAGTTACTAGGGGTAACAATAGTAAATTGAATTATTCATCTTGTTTGATAACAAGAGAAGTCTCATTACAAACATGAATATTTAAAAAAAATTAATAGATAAATTTCCATGGCTACTAATGTTATGTTGCATTGTATATATATGTTATGTTGCATTGTATATATGTATACCTAAGTTGATAGGAAAGTAAATTTATGCTTTGGATAATGGGTAATGTAAACCAAGTAGAAATGTTATTTTTTTTAATTGTGAATGGATAGTTATATAAAAATTTAATATTTATAAAGTGTAATAGTTATAATAGGTTATTTATCCAAATCATTTTACCCACAATTGACTAGAAATGTAAAACACATTGCTAGTTAGTAGATCTCATCAACAAACAAATAATAAATTCAGGAAAAAGCAGCTAGTATAACAATGAAATTTGTGTGCGTGCGCGAGTGCGGAGTTTTGTAGCCTAAATGAGTAAAAATTTATTGATCTATAAAATCCTATAAAATGCTTAGGAATAACCAACAATCTCATCGTAAAATCAAATAAACCATCTAAGGATTAGATTTCGTAATGTCTCAAGCACACTTAAATTGGTTTCATAGCTTTGCTTTAGTGCATATGGATAGTATGAAGTGGATAATTTTATGATTTTAGTGTACGTCTCTTTATATAGTGAATAAGAGAGATCACATGTTTGTCTAACCCTTCTCCCATAGTTCCAACATGTAGTGTGGTATTCATGACATTTATCTAGGGAGAGGGGTCAACCATCCTTATTTCATAATCCATTATCACTCCATCTTCCCAGGGCCTAAATCACCTTTACTATTTTATCCTATAGGTCTTTTTATACTGTAAATAAATGACATTGAATGTAGGTTTTATTTAGGTACCATTCATTAGTTTGGACATGCATATATAAATATGACATCTTGTTCTTGGTCTTTATTCTTCCCTCAAGGCTTCATAATTAGAATATGAGTGATCAAATGGATTTGTAGCCACTTTAAAATGTGTTATTTTTATTTGGAAAAATATAATTCCTACTTATTTTTGTTGTGATTCATTCTATGTACAAGAGTGTGTTCTTAGTATCTGGGAGTTTGTTGAGGCCTAGTTGGTTAAGAGATTCTCTCCAATTAGTTAACTTTCTAAATTGGTATGTGGCTGAAATATTTACTTAACTAAGAGATTATATGTCCAAAATAAATTAGCTATCTCCGGATATAATTTCTTATATTTATAAATTAGCTATCTCCGAATATAATTTCTTATATTTATATTGTATTATTGTTTGATGGCCATATACAATTTTGAGTGCCTTATAATAATTTAATTTGGTATCAAAGCCCAAATGGGTCTGGGCCTGGGCCTGGGCCTTGGCCCTCTTGGGCTGACGGAAATGAGTATATATACTTGTTCTGATAATGTATAATGTATTAGTTTTTCTTTTGTCCATGATCATTACGATCACTGTGTGAACGTGAACCCACATGAGGTGTTCAACCACTAATTAAAGCTATTAGTTTAGAGAACCATGTGTCGCAGGTTAGTTTGTAACGCCAAATACAGAGAAGGCTAATCATCATACCTCTCTCGCTTGCTGTGTGGAAGGGGTGTCATCATGGAAATGATTTGTGATGGATGTAGTGGCTTGGTTGATGTGGAATGGACTGCTATGATTGGGCTATAACGTATGGTGAGCTGACAGACAGTCAAGAATGGTGTTGAAGTCCTTGTGAGGTAGAGTTTCGAGTCGATATTGCCTTCGGGTGACTTCCAACAGTGCTAAGGGACCCTGTGTTAGAAATATTGTGACAGGAAGGAGTTTCATTGATGTTGTTGCATGAATTGTGTTGATGTGGAGTGTTGAAAAGAAAAATGCGTGTTGTTGATGCGTGAAGGCTGTCAGATCTCTAAGTGAATGTATTACTTATTAAAGCTATTTTCCAATGGTACTAGTCAGGTGTTCAAATCTTGACCAAGCGACAACGGGACTGACTGACATGGGTTTCTTGAGATACTTCTTAGGCATAGAAGTAGATCAAAATGAAAAAGGAATTTTTATCTCACACGCAAGATATGTAAATCAAGTATTGAGCAGATTTAACATGCAAGAATGCAAGGCAGCGATCACTCCCACGGTAATGGGATTAAAACTCAGCAGAGAGGACAGCAGCAAG
>APFE030234187.1:3218-22425 GCA_000404065.3 Pinus taeda | reverse complement strand
TAACATTCATTGATGATTTCACCAGAAAAACTTGGGTATATTTTCTTAAAAACAAAAGTGAAGTGTTTGAAAAATTCCGAAATTTCAAAGCACTTGTGGAGAACCAAAGCGGACTGCATATTAAAGTTTTGAGAACTGATAGAGGAGGTGAGTATATCTCTGAGGAATTCCTAAGATTTTGTAGAGAAAATGGAATTCACAAACAATTTACAGCAAGGTACACCCCACAGCGAAATGGAGTTGCTGAAAGGAAGAACAGGACCATCATGGATATGGCGAGGAGCATGTTGAAGGCAAAGCATTTGCAAAATGATTATTGGGCTGAAGCTGTAAATTGTGCAACATATATTCTGAACAGGTGTCCTACAAAAGCAGTGATGAATAGAGTGCCAGAAGAAGCATGGAGTGGGAGAAAGCAAGGAGTCACCCAGATGAGATTTTTTGGATGTGTGGCCTATGCGCACATTCCAGATCAGCTAAGGAGGAAGTTGGATGGCAAAGGGGAGAAATGTATCTTCATTGGATACAGTGAGGAATCCAAAGCCTACAGGTTGTATATCCCATCTACCAAGAAGTTTTTCATCAGCAGAGATGTTCAATTCATCGAAGAGGAAGCTTGGGATGGAAGCATAGAGAAAACAGTGTGTTAAACACTGTTTGTCTCATGATGAAGATGATGAGGAGATGGCTGAAATGCATCCCCAAATAGCAGCGCCAACACAAGGACAGCAAGGGACACCATTGAGGCTAAACGAAAGTGCTTCTCCAAGCACACCATAAGGAGGAAATTCAAACGCATCCTCAAGCAATTGCACACCAAGTGAAAGAGGTAAGAAGTTCATAAACTTGAGTGACACTTATGATGAAGGAATGAATTCCTTATTTGCCTTGTTTTGTCATGTTGATGATCCTATTCATTTCGAGGATGCAATTAAAGATAAGAAATGGATAGAAGCTATGGATGAGGAGATGAATGCTATAGAAAGAAAAAAAACATGGGATTTGGTTGAGCTACCAAAAGGTAAAGAAGTCATTGGAGTGAAATGGGTTTACAAGACCAAGAGCAATGCTAAAGGCAAGATAGAAAGGCACAAGGCAAGGCTGGTTGTCAAAGGGTACAAGCAGCAGTATGGGAAAGATTATGAGGAGACTTTTGCACCGGTTGCAAGAATGGAAACCGTGAGAGCAGTGTTGTCCATAGCAGCACAAAACAAATGGAAAGTCTACCAAATGGACGTGAAGTCAGCATTCCTAAATGGAGTGTTAAAGGAAAAGGTTTATGTTGAACAGCCTCTAGGCTATGAGAAGAAAGGTGATGAGCACAAAGTGTGCAAATTGAAGAAAGCTCTTTATGGGCTGAAGCAAGCGCCAAGAGCATGGTACAGAAGAATAGATTCATATCTATTGGATAATGAATTCGACAAGTGTGAAGGAGAACCCACCGTCTACATCAAAGAAAAAGATGGTAAAATTTTAATTGTTGTCCTATATGTTGATGATGTTATTTTCACAGGTAATGATGATCAGCTCATTAAAAAATTTAAATCAGTCATGAAGGAAGAATTTGAAATGACTGACATGGGTTTCTTGAGATACTTCTTAGGCATAGAAGTAGTTCAAAATGAAAAAGGAATTTTTATCTCACAGGCAAGATATGTAGATCAAGTATTGAGCAGATTTAACATGCAAGAATGTAAGGCAGCGATCACTCCCACAGTGATGGGATTAAAACTCAGCAGAGAGGACAGCAGCAAGGATTTTGATCCTAGTTTGTACAAAAGTATTGTAGGAAGCCTTATGTATTTAACAGCAACTAGGCCTGATATTATGTATGATGTCAGTTTGATTTCCAGATTCATGGAGAGGCCAAAGGAGGCACATTGGCAGGCTGCAAAAAGAATTTTGAGGTATGTCAAAGGTACCAAAATGTTTGGAATTTTATATAATGTCTCAGAACATTCAGATTTTGTTGGATACACAGATAGTGATTGGGCTGGAAGTGTTGATGATCGGAAGAGCACTTCCGGTTATGTTTTTCATATGGGTTCAGGAGTCATTTCATGGGCTTCTAAGAAGCAGTCCATTGTAGCATTGTCTACAGCAGAGGATGAATATGTGGCAGCTACAGCAGCAGCATGTCAAGCAGTTTGGATGAGAAGGATGTTGAGGAGCTTAGGCCAAGAGCAGGCAAAAGCGATAGTGATTTTTTGCGACAATAGCTCAGCTATTGCATTGTCAAAGAATTCAGTTTTTCATAAGAGAACAAAACACATTGATACAAGGTTTCACTACATCAGAGAATTGGTGAACAATGGAGAAATTGTCCTAGAACATTGCAGGACTCAAGACCAGGTTGCAGACATCTTGACAAAGCCATTGGATCAGAAAAGCTTTGAATTTTTGAGGAAGTGTCTGGGTATGACCGAATGCCCAGCAGTTGAAATTAAAGGGGAGTGTTGAAAATGTATTTTCAACGTCGTACCAACGCCAAAACCACCGCAGTAAACTACAAACCTGCATAAGGCATATCATACCGCTTTTTGGGTGAGGTGGTTTCCGTACTTAGGCGTTCCGATAAGATATAGTGTTGACGCGTGGATGAGGGGTGACATCACCCTCTGACACTTATCGGAAGATAAATGTCGGTCAAAAATGGTCATCCGATATTCGTCCGATCTGCTCCTCCATTCTCCGTCGTCGATCGCATGAAGCTGCATACGGGCCCGCATCAAATCAAATTGCGTGGAGTAAAAACTAAATTTGGTTGACCACCGGTAAAGTGATTTAATGGATTAATTGTGTTCGTAAAATAGTTGGTGAGATGTGTCGGTTTTATTTTTTTTTTATATGCACGAACGTATGGCGAATTTAAAGACGGGTATGGTCATTTTGTATTTTTTTATTATATGATGTACGCAATGTAATATCATAAAAAAAAGGGGAGCTAGTGTATTATTGCAAGAGTAGGTTTTGTAGTGAGTTGAATTTGATATATGTAAGTGAAATGGAATGAAACTTTGTGCGCGCAGGTGAAGAAAAATTTTTACCACAGTCTTTTGCTAGTATGAATGCACAGTAGTGCATAAATTATGTGTTGACCAATTTTTGTAAGAGATGGTGAAAACGCAGCAGCGTAGAATTTTTTTTTTTGTAAGTGAAATGTAAAAACGCACAGCAGTGCAGGAACGAAGGCAGAGAGGTGAAAGAAGAAAACCAGGGGAAGTATGTAAAACCATGAATTGTTTCACACAGCAGTGAAAAGGTAAAACTGTAAATCCCTATAATTTTTGTTTTCACACAGCAGTGAATGTAAATGAAATTTTTACACACAGTGGTGTAAAATTAAAAATTTCAAAGGAGACAGAGTAATTTCTTTTGTAATGTTTTGGTGAATCCCTCTGAGTGAAAGAGGATGAATATGTATTAGTGTTTTTGTTTAATGAATAGAAATCTTTTATGGTGGTGCAATACTCTGCTCTCAGTAATTTTTTTTTAAGCTTCCCTGTGCACAAAAGATCCTGGAGTAAAGAAAACAGAGCATTGCCTCTGTATGCTTGAATTTTTGTGTTTTTGGGATTTTGCCTCAAAAATCCCCAACATGGGGCTCATACATACCCGCCGCTATTAAGAAGTAGAATTCTAGAGGCCTCTCTCGAGCAAAGGTGAAGAGAGGCAACCCAGAATCTCTAAACCAGCTGTGATGTGATGAGCATGCAGAATCAGGCACGATCAGGACATCTAATGATCGAGATGGCTTAAATTTTGTTGGTGAAATGGTTATAATTTTCTTTTTTACTACTATTAGTTACCCGGTGACATTCTTCATCTCTTCTTGGTGGATGGACTGGAGAATGTTGAAATCCAACTTTGCCAACTCCAAAATCTTTTCGTTGTTCACGTAGGGCAGCCTGAAATTAGAATATGCAGGACCTTCTCAGTCCCATAATATATAGTATTATATTTATGAGGAAGAAACGAACGTGCAGGTTATGCAATTATTATATAATGCCCAAAATTACTTGTAAACACTTTTTCCTAAACATGCATAATCTGGACGATACGCTTGACAGTATCTCTTTGCTTCCACTCTGGGGACACTGGCATGCCATGAAGTCTTCAGCGTGTATTTAATCTGGTAGTGGCAAAGAAAAAAAACTATTAAATCTCATAATGATGAGGAATTCACCCAATGCTTTGTATCAAGCAAACAAGCGACAAATATATGTATGTTATGTCCAGTTACCTCTTCGCTTAGGTTTTGCCTGTGGTTCCATGCGATGAAAGTCTCACTTTTATTAAGAGCTTCTGTCAAATATTGAATAGTGAAGCTTTTAGTTTCATCCAAAATGTTTTCTCCTGGGAATACTAGCTGGGATGCTCTATAAAGGTTCAACATGCTCGCTACATCTTTGTTGAAGTGACCGGTCGAGCAAGAGAATTTCCCATCATCTTTGAAATTCTCGAAAACGGCTGTTGATAAAACGATGTTCAAATGTTAGAGCATGGAACAGCTAATGATGTGTCGAAAAATCCAGGGCACACTTTTTGCTATTATCTTGAAGCATCTCTTTAGATAGAAAATTAAGTAAAATTGATACCTACCTGTAGATACGTTGTAACGATGCAGCCGAAGCAGCCGAAATCCCAAAGCGGTGGTTTCAAGATCTGCTATGGGGTTCAGGCTTCCCCACCCAATTCCTCGATCATTCCAATGTCTGTATGAGATAGATTTTGCCAATTTTACACTCAAGGATTTTTCAGAGCAAATATGGATCCTTACGCTAGTAAAATATAATTTTCTATTGATACCTATAAACATAATCCAGAGCTTCCTTGATTTCCTTTTCAAAATGTCTGTCGATTCCAAGGCGTTCAACATTATCCACGATCAGGAGGCGTTCCATCAGATCTACTGGATACAGGCATGGAACTGGAGTGTGGAGGGATAAAATCAATATATTAAAATGTGAAAATTAAATAGAAAAAGGAAGGGGTAATAAATCAATATTTTAAAATGAAGAAGTAAACGGAAAATGGTGGTGACAGATTCAGGTAATACTTACCAGAACTACTGCCAAACTTAGTCAGCATGCTGTTCAAGAACTCAAGGCATTTCATGTCTCCAGTGTGCATGAAGACGCAGGCAGTAGAAGCAGGTGAGGCTAAGAAAGACCCATCTTGGCTTTGAACCTCCATTATTGTTTCCCAGTCGACCATATCTTGTATGCTCTCCAAAGATGACAACAATGTTCCCCCATGAATTTCGTCCCTGGAGAGACTGCGAACCAAAATTAACATCCATTTATTAGAATATGCATGGCAATAAATATAGTACAATATTTGTGTTAAATAAATAATACATGGATTAGGAGGAGGAACTCTGACTTCGCTAATCTCTTTTGTCGTTTCGTTTGCAGCAGACGTATATAAGGCAGATCGTAAGGAAGTGCAACGTGGAGAAGTTAAGCTTCTCTCAACAAAGAAGGAAAAATGATCTCAAAATCTGTGACCAAGGTGCCTTGATCTCCTTCGTCCTTTATTAATTGCATGTTTTTCTTTATGAATTCAATACCTACATACATTACCATGCACATCAGGGTCCAGATTAATGGCAATTACATCATCAGGTTGTTGCAAATTCTATATAAAATAGTATAAGTGTGGGGATAATGTAAATGGATTTTAAGTATCAAATTGAAGTTGGTGATGATACTTGTTTTTATATGGTTTTACACTGAGTTCTAGATTTTTATATTGAGTTTTAGAGATTTGAATAGAAGTAAGAGTTCTAGAGATTTGAATAAAAGTAAGATTATAGTAAATAGATTACAAACACCAAAATTCTAAAAACATGAATTAATGATACTTGTTTCCATAATTATATTAATAGATTAATTAAAAAACTCATAATAATCTAAAATCCTAAAAATTGCTAATTAATTCTATTAACTCTTACCCTGCTCTACTTGCACATCCGGAACTTTCCATTTATGGAGCGCAAGAACACAAGAAAGAGTGGCAAGCAAGCGGTCAGACAGTAGAAAGTGCGACTCAGTCCCCCATGAACCATCTTTTAATTGATTTTTCAAAATCCATTGAACTGTATGGGGAAATTGAGGGCAAGCAGAGCCATCAATGGAAGGCACCCTGGCTACCCATGCTATGTCATAAGCAGATGGAGTAATCATTGATTCTCCACCTCCAATCGCAGCACTAAGCATCACCTTAACCTCGCCAATAAGTGTCTCCGCACGTTCTGTGTAACTAGAATCCTGTTCAATTGACACAACCCAATAAGTACTAGTAATGATCAGCGTTACAATATATGTATAACTCATTTGATCAGAAATGAAATGCGTTAAAACGGTCATAGAAAAATTGTGCAGTGAATTGAATGAAATGAAAGGAAAAGTTTACTGACATTGTAAGGCGATTTAAGAGAATTTACAAAGTCATAATCCCAGACACTGGGATGAGGATTGGCCGTCCTTCGGATCAAGTTGTTGTTGGCCAACCCACAAGACACAGTAGAAGTTGCTCCCGCTTTAACAGAAACGCTAGCCATTTGAAATTCTTCGAAGTGGCTAAGACTAGTTAAATGCAGAGTTGTAATGGCAAACCAATTTTTGATTGATTGCCTTGGCTTCTGGATACACTGATTTGGACTTGACACTTTAGTACTATCTATATATAGGGCCAACGGTTCCAGATTTGAGAAATAGAATCATGGAAGTAAGTTGCAGGCAAGCAGTGATCAAATTTGAAGGGTTGGTCTTAATTTTATGTCAAAGGGCATATATTTATCTAACCCTTCAAAGATGAAAAGTTATAA
Source organism: Pinus taeda (assembly GCA_000404065.3). Classification (NCBI taxonomy): domain Eukaryota; kingdom Viridiplantae; phylum Streptophyta; class Pinopsida; order Pinales; family Pinaceae; genus Pinus; species Pinus taeda. The sequence goes on along the minus strand of APFE030234187.1, from coordinate 15,593 downwards.
AAAAAATTGTACTTCTATTAACAAGTGTATATTAAATAAATTCTTTATAAAAAAATATTGTCAAAATGAAATGGTGTCCTAAATCTTTAAAATTTAAAAAGTGGCTACATTAAAACACTATAAAATTTTAACAGAATTTAGTAAATAGGCAAACATTTTTCTCAAATTCTATTAAAAAAGGTAAACATATGTTTCTTCTATTCATTAGATAATATTCAAAAGCATCTGAATTTACATCATTGAAAATATAAATCTATTTGCACAATGGAAACAGTTTTTTTAGTTTTCATTTGTTTCTAATTTATACTAAATATTTTGTTTAGCTTAAAACAATTTAAAGAAAACCAGAAAAATAAATATATACCTTCAACAACCAAGGAAATTGAAATTTTCTCTTAACAGTGCTCAATCAAAGAACACTATCAATAGACTTTTATCTCCATTAAAAACTTCAAGTTTTATAGAGGCAAAAATTTATGTAATTAAAATAAAGTTTTCCACATCTAATAGGAAAATATTGTAATATGTAATACACATCTGTAGTGTTGTTGTTGTATGGCTTGGTTAGTTTTTTTTTCTTAAAAATGGTTTTCAAATCTGGTCCTTACAATGAATTCAAGGTTGGTTGATATCTTTTTCTAATAATGCAGTTTCTTTTCGTTGATGTCTTTTTCTAATAATATGGTTTCTTTTCACTAACAATGTCATTTAATTTTTCTATGATTTCAACATCAACTTAAAAACCCTTCATAGCAGTACCTACATGGAAACCCACACAAAAAACTCATTTCCTAGATGCCGAATGGAGAGAATGAAGAGGGAGACACAATAGTAGTTGTATGGATAGTTATTGGCATTCTATATCTTTTGGGAAGGCAAGTTGGAAAAAGAAAATTAAGTTGTGGCAGTTTAGGCACACCAATCTTATGTTGTGTGGTTATTAATAGAGCCCTAGAGTTTCATTTTAACACTTTTCCCTGGTTCAAAACTCTACATAATTTTATGGGAAGCACACTTATAATTTCTTTGTTTTCAAAAACTAGAGAGTTGATAAAGAAAAATGTTTTTTAAGATAAGAGAAGAAATACAGGGTTTTAAATGAAATTTGATTTTACAAATGCTAGGCTTAATAGTAATCTTGATTAGAGTAAGTTCAAATGGAAACAATGCTAGGCTTTTGTAAGCATTGTCGTTGTTAGTTACAAAATCATCTAAAAATAGAAAAGAGATGGTAGTAGTTATTTACAAGAATATAAAAAAATTTTGAATCACGAAGCGTAGTTACCACCATATAATGGGGTAATTTCATAGTTGAACAATCTTGTCTAAATGGTTGTCAAAATTGAAGAATCTTGTCTGAATGATTGGTTGACAAGAAAGAAAGAAAATTTTGCAAATTAGGAAGGAAAATGAAGATACAATAGAAAATGTGGTTATGATGTACAAATGTCAATATTATCACTTTAATTTATTTTTAAACACGGTAAAATTACATCTTTAACTAATTTATTTCATTTATTACTATAAAATGAAATTTATTCATTTATTACTATAAAATGACAATGTATTCATTTATTACTATAAAATAAGAATTCAAATTAATAAAGAGATTACTTTGTCTATATACCACCCTAAAAATAAACCCTAAATAAAGAACCATATGGGTCTTATTATGCTATCTCAAGATTTCCATGTCGAGCATAAGAGTTTCAAAGTAATGATGTCTTCACGGAAAATGTAAGGAACCCTATCAGCCTTATTATACTATGTCAAGATATCTATGTGAAACATCAAAGTAATGTCATGAATATGCCCTCATAAAGGTAGGATGGAAGATGTGTTTTCATCATAATGGTAGGATGGGAGATATTTTCATAGCCGTAGGATGATATGTCTAATGAGGTAATCTCGTAATTGAACAATCTTGTGGTAATGGTGAGTTGACAAGAAAGAATACAATTTTACAAATTAAATAAAATGGAGATACCACATAAAATGTAGTATGTGGTTATGATGTAAAAATATCAACATTGTCACTTTAATCTATTTTTAAGCACTGTACAAGTATGAAAAATAACATTTCAAATGCTGAATTGCATGCCTATTGAAGGCTGTTGAAGGCCATTAATTGGGACCATGAAATCACTTGCCTCTATCGACGCTTCAAAAGCTTCATAACTCCCCTTCCAATCCCTCGGAAAAATGAATATATGAAAAAATATGAAGTGTAATACTTTAATGGATTAATTCTTTAGAGTTGAGTAGAGCAAGATGTAATTACAGGCAGGAAATATAAGGAGACACAAATCCACATCAAACCTTCGAGTTGAATGGAAAGATTAAGAGATTTTGCTTGATACAGAGTGTAACCTTGATGGTTTTTCATTTCACAGCAATTTCATTGTTTCCTCCTTAGGAAGCACAAAAAGCCGTCGACTTTGCTCAAAGACTTAGTCCAAAAAATCTTCATCGATGACATGATGGACGATATAAAAAAATTACAGAGTCTACACATAACTATATAAATATCAATCTACCATTCCATACATAATAATTTTAATCGGTTCCGCCTAAATCAATGAATTGAATGAAAGGCCAGGGAAATGAAAACTGAAAATTAAAATTGAGAGTTAAAATACCTTGTGAACTTGTGCTACACATGACTATATAAGGATCAATCAACCATTCCATACATAATAATTTTAATTGGTTCTGCCTAAATCAATGAACTGAATGAAAGGCCACGTAAATGAAAGTTGCAGATTATAACTAAGAGTTAAAATACCTTGCAAATTTGTGCTGCACTTGCCATAAGGTTGTGATTGGAAAAATCAATGTAGGCAAGATTCACAGGCTCAAAATACTACCTTAGTCATTGTTAATTCTGTCTTTTGTCTTTTGTTTCTTCTAAATCTCCGATACCTTCAAAATATGCCTGTTCACAGATACCAATACATAACTACTTCTCCTCTGTTATCAATGAATGCGAAAAGAAACCTTTGTTATCAATGAATGCGAACATAAACCTCATATCATCACTACTAACTCTATCAATGCTGCCATTATGACTGATGGGTTGGGAATGGATGAACAACCTTCATATCATCACTACTAACTCTATCAATGCTGCCATTATGACTGATGGGTTGGGAATGGATGAACAACCTCCATTACGTCCCATTGCGCTTTCTTGAGTGTTGCCATAACCTCTTGCAGACTTTAGAGTGTTACATCAGTCAGAGAACTCGAATTTTTTGAAATGTCCTATGAACAGGTAGCCCTTCATTAGGCATTTTATAATATTATTTTATTTTTTTTTAACTTATAAAAATTAAAATTAAAATTTCTTTTGACTAGTAAATTTTGCTGAGCACTTCTCTAACGTGCTAGAGGGCTTCAAAAGGGCTATGATGTGTTTCAAATTTGAACACTGCACGCGAGGCGGACAAAAGGAAAGTACAAAGGGGAGAGTTTATACGAATATTAGTTGGAGGGCTTCAAAAGGGTTGTGATGTGTTCAAATTTGAACACTACACACGTGGCGGACAAAAGGAAAGTACGAAGGGGAGAGTTTATACGAATATTAGTTGGTGACCATGATTAACTAAAAGTAGGCTTAAATTACGTAACTAACGTGACTGCTGCGCTAAATTCCAAAGGGAAGAGTTTACACGAATATTAATTGGTGACCATGATAAATTCGGTGAGAGTTTATATGGATATCCAAGATTGTCCATTTGTGAATTATTTCATTCCCACAAGATTGAAAATTTCTTTTGGTATTATTAAATCAAAGTCGAGTTTGTCCATTTCTGAATTATTTTCTGTGCACGAGATTGAAACATTTCTTTTGTGAATTATTTCCTGGGCACGAGATTGAAGCATTTCATTTGGTATTTTTAAATCAAAGTCAAGGGGCACGATGTAATTATTTTACGCGCCATTCCCATCGCATTGCCACTCACTCACCTATTCCTATGTCATTCATTTCGTCACGCAACTAAAAGCAGAATCTAGGAATTCTAGTTTGGAAATCAAACTTTACAATCTCCTTTTTTATTATTATCATATCCAAATCGCGCTTTGCTATTTCGAGCTATAACTTATATCATAACAACCTTCAGCTAAATTTCCGGCACAGTTTTTCCCTTATTTTTCTACTTCAATGTCATATTTCCAAATCAAAACTTTAGTAATTAAAATAATATTAAAACCCTTAATCTGCCGCTATAATTACACACACGAAATTAAAATAATGTTAAACCTTTACCCTGCCGGTTATAATTACAGACAAAGACAGATTTTGTTGCCGCAAATTCGTCACAGTGATGATTGGTTATGTGTTTCGTGAGGTGATCGGTTTGGTAAAACTTTTCTAGTAATCTCATCATACTACTTCATGCAATGTCCAAATATTGTGAATTTTATTGGCCTTCACCAGCGGATTAGTCAGCAGAACTTTTTCGCTAGAATTTTGTAAAGTTTACCAAGAAAGAATGGAAAGCCAAAAAGTGGTGCAGAGATTGCATTTTTCAGTATTTAAAATAGTTAAATAGATTACATTGTATATATCAATAATAAATGCATGAAGTAGACTCGACAACTATGGAATAGAACTAAAGTAAAACTTAACTGTTTATGACAGTTACTAGACAAGAGAATCAAATGTGATGACACTTAGCTGAGAGTGAGATTAATATGTCAACATCCCCTCCTAAAGTCTGATAGAGATTAATATCTCAACATCCCCACCTAAAGTGAATTGTTTATAACACCTAGCACACAAGAGAATCATATGTGATGGCACCTAGCTGACAGTGGGATTAATATCTTTACGTCCCCTCCTAATCTCAAGTGTTACATGTAGAGACACTTACAATACCTAATTGTTCTCTTTGAAATTCAAATACATTCTTGCCCAATGGCTTTGTGAGGATATATACATGCTGATATTTAGAACCACAAAAAGCAAGTACTATGTCCCCATCATTGACAAACTCGCTAATGAAATGAAAACGTGTGTCAATGTGTCAATATGCTTGCTCTTTTTGTGGAAAAACATGACTTTTTGATAAAGAAATTGCTGCATTATTATCATTGTAAATTGGATTTGGCTCCTTTTGAAGATTTGAAATATCTGTCAATAATCTTCTCAACCACACTACTTGACAAGCTGTTGAATTTGCTGCTACATATTCTACCTCTGCAGAAGATATTGAAATGATTGACTATTTCTTGGATGCCCTTGAAATCAAAGTGGTTCCAAGATGAAAAACATATCGTGAGGTTCTTTTGCAAAAATCTAAACTCCCTGCATAATCATTGTCTCTATAACCTAAAAGTGAACAATTTACAGAATGTGTATAAAACAAACCATAGTCTATGGTGTCTGCAATATACCTTAAGATCCTTTTTTCAACCTTCCAATGAGAAATCTTGGGTGACTGCATAAACCTCGAGACAAAACTTGTTTCAAACATAATATCAGGTCTAGCTGCAGTTAGATACAACAAACTACCAACTAGACTTTTATACAATGTGTGATCAATAGGTGGTGTTATATCTTCTTTGCTCATTTTGGTGCCTTGAGCAATTAGTGTATCAACAGGTTTACAATTGGTCATTTTGAACTTTTGGATGATGTCGGTGGCTAATTTTTGTTGACTAACAAACACTCCATTACCAAATTGGTGAATTTCAATGCCTAAGAAGTATTTCATGACCCCTAGATTTGTCATGTCAAACTCTATTTACATTGTTGCTTTGAAGTCTTCTGACATCATATTTCCAATATAAAGAAGATCATCTACATAAAAGATATACAATAATAATTTTACCTTCATGAGTTTTGCTATACTAAGTTGGCTCATGACTACTTCTACAAAAATTACTTTTGATGAGATAGGTGTTGATGTGATTGTACCAAGCTCTTGGAGGTTGTTTCAAACCATAAATAGCTTTCTTCAATATGTATACCTTATGCTTCTATCCTGGAACTTCAAAACTAGGAGGTTGTTCTACATAAACTTCTTCTTGCAATATATCATTTAGGAAGGCAAATTTTACATCAAAGCTGATAGACTTTCCATTTGTGTTGAGCCGTTGTGGACAAAACAGTGTCTAACCTTACTACTGGAGCAAAGGTTTCACCATAGTCAACACCAAACTGTTGTGAGAACCTTTGGCAACCAACCTTGCCTTATGTTTCTTAATCTCTCCTTTTTCATTCATCTTGGTCTTATATACCCATTTTACACCAATTTTGGTTCTGTCTCTTAGGAGATCATCTGATTCCCAAGTTTGGTTCTTCTCTATGGCATCAATTTCTTGGTTCATTGCATCAACCCATTTGTTTTCTTTAATTGCTTCTTCAAAATCGGCTGGCTGAAATGAAATAAATGCAAACATATTCTATTGGTCAAACTCAGATGCTGCTCATATATTTCTCGGATGCTTCTTATTTTCAAATTGTATTATAAAGATGTTGAATCACTGGTGGATTCACTACTTGAAGATGTACCATTTTTAGAATGATAGGGCTCTTCTTGAACCTGCAATGTTGGTGACTGTGGTGGATAAAAACATTGATTTGAAGATTCATATTCATTAACAGACCAAGATTTATTTTCAAAGAATTTGATCTCTCTGCTTAAAACAAAGTTCTTGGTAACTTGATTATGAAGTCTGTAGGCTTTTGACTGCTCATTATAACCTACAAAAGTACATCTTTCATTCCTATCATCAAACTTCTTTTTTAGCTTCTCAAGAACATGTGAAAATGTTACTGATCCAAAAATTCTAAAATGAGATACAATTGTCTTTCACCATCCCATGCTTCTTGAAGCATTGTATCTTGGAGACTAGTTGTTGGAGATTTGTTGAGAACATACACTACTATCAAAATTTTTGAGTCAAATAATTATCTAGATAAAAATATCTTAGTGTGTTCTACATTATGCTTCGTTGACAAAAATATTTGAAATCATTGGAGATATACTCTCCTCTATCAAATTTAAATACTTTAAATAATAAACTCCTCCTCTTGAAAGATAAACACTTCAAAAAAATGTTAAATATAAAATCATGCAAAAGCACTCTTCTAAAATCTTTTAAATCCCACTTCTTAACAACAATTTCAGCTTGAACGAAGGCCCTTTTAGTCACATGAAGGTTATTTAATGAAACTTTCAAAGAAATTGTGGAGGGATCACTTCAACGCACGGAGGCCACACCGAATAATAAAATCAACCCATAGCTTTAAAAGTACACTTCGAGGAGGCTTCCAAAATGACTATCGAAAAATTAGTTTGTCGTTTCACACCTTGAACACCACAGAGTCGATTGACTTCGTTAATTCTTTGGTCATTTGCGCTGCTCAGACGATATCTGTCGCAATTGTGCGTAGCCCTTCAACGCATGGGGTCGCGTATATTTTATTTTTTGAACAAGGAAGGAAGAGATGATTTGCGAAGTTTTTTTTCTCCGACCTACCCTGAACCTTTTTACAGGTGCCCAATTGCACTTTTCTCCTCTTCACGAGTGGGGACTTCATATTTTTTCCTCGCTTTTTCTTTGTGATCGTAAAAAAAATTGAAGTGTTGTTTTTTTGGAGTTTTATGTAATTTGGTGCTTTGATATCGTGACAAAGAATGGAACTCTAAAAAAAATAAAGTAGAAATTGCTCTTTTCAATATTCAAAATAATTAAATAAATTATATTATACACATCAATAACAAATGATTGAAATAGAACTTTGACAATTATAAAATAAAACTGAAATAAAAATAAATTGTTTATAACACCTAGCAAATAAGAAAACCATATGTGATAACACCTAATTGATAATAAGATTAATATCTCAACAATCTCTTGTGCTCGGACTGCACCCCCAACCACACCCGTCATGCCATCAATATTTTATGAAACAACTACTTTGAGATATTTTTATTTGAATAAATTTTCAAAAAATTCAAAACACTTTATTTTTACTACATTCTCTTTTTACATTTATCATTATTTATAACCTTTCATAAAAATATAAAGTGTGTTAAAAAAATATTTATATTAATTACATTTTATCTTTTCTATTCACATGGTATATTATTACACAAAAATATATTTAGAAAATAGAAATAAATAATTCTGCATACACTCATACATATATATAGTATGGGATGATGATCACGTGTGCTAGCCATGTGGGTGACAGTGAATGCACACCCACAATTTCACTCAAGGCTCCTTTTATTCAAAATCACATGTTATCTTCGTGCTTAAGGGCCATCCTCCTGCTGAAATTATTCTTGGACAATGGGATGATGATCACGTGTGCTAGCCATGTGGATGTCATGGTATGCACACCCACAATTTAACTTAAGGTTCCTCTTATTCAAAATCATTGTTAAGGTTCAACTCCCATCATATCTGCTGTTTTCGGATTTGTAGGAATAGTTTTCTTATTTTTAGTTATTGCAATGAATGATATTTTGTTAACTAGGCATTTTGCTAGTTATCTTGACCAATTATGGGTTGAAGTCTTTCATATCCTAGGGTCACTTTGATCTTTTTTTGAATGTATTATGATTCTGGGTGGGTTCATTTGTCTCGATCTAGTTTTTCAACTTTACATCTTATATAGGGTTTGTCTTAAGATTAATTTATTTAAAAGTATAAAAGAGCTTTTCCATATTATTGTAAGAGAAGAACTAGTAGTAGAATAATATGTTAGGCATATTAATTTACTTAATATATTTTTTATGTTAAAGTCTAATTCATTATATGTGTGAATATTTGTTTATGTCTTAATTAACTTTTCATTGGATTTTTTTAGGAAAAATTTATAATTATAATTAGGTTTTACATTAACAATGAAATCCAGGGAAACCAACCAAATTATGCATTGCATTAAGACTAGTTATCTACATAAGGCAATAACTTAGAAAAGTGTAGTGGTAGTGAACCTTAGTAGGCATCAAGCTACGTGAATTAATAAGACAATACTTCAATACATATTAGTCCCTACATAATAAAGAAAGGTGAGCCACATGTTCATTCCATTCCTCTATTACTAAATTGGCAAGTAGATAATTCAATTGATGACCTTATTAAAATGTCAGTGCTATTAACTTAGATAACTATATGTTCCCATGCAAACCTATTAAAATTTCAAATCCTCACACTCAAAGATTTAAGGATGTAAAAGGAGGAGATGCACAACATAATAATTTTCTATCTAATGTTACTAGATGGGATATTTGAGGCTTGAGTGACCCTAGAAACAAATATGCAATTCATTATATCATGGCTTAAATTAGTGGAATATAGTAAATATTATTTGTTTGTAGGTAGCCACAAATATCTCATTTTTGTTATATATGCCTTATATTTCATGGGGTGATAAGGGTTTTTATTTTAATTGTAATCCTTATTTAGAAATGTTGCATGCCATAACCCTTATATTCCCTCATGTTTCCTTTATTGTTGTTGGTTGGAAAGTTAACCATTAAGGTAAGTATTGACTCATTTGAATATTGGTAGATGTTATTAGTCCTCGCCAATAAATATGCTTCTAATGATGTTGTTAAGGGAGAAATTATTTAGAAATAGATCAATGATGAAATTCTATGTGCCTTGCAACTAATCTATGGTGAGATTAACATGTTGCAAAAGTCAAGGGGATAAACAAAGAGATTTAGTGGTGAAGATTCCATATAATGAAAAGGAAGTATAAAAAACCCCATGGAAGGCTTAAGGATTTATGTCCTTAGTACATTATGATACCATGACTCTTTAAAGTTGTAATTTATGAGGTAATTTTTTCAAAAGAAGGGAAACGATTATGTAGGCCATGATCTTGAAGCATATTTCTTTCTGTTTTAATACTTATAATATAAGGGAAATGGATATTAATGGAATGACTACTTTATTTGACCGCTATTGCATTTGGTTCTCTATTTTATATGGTGCTAAAAGTATACACATTCATACTTAAACCTACTTTATTTTTAATATTTCACACCTCCTAAAATGACCTATCATTTATATTAAAACCGCTTGTAATTTTTTTATTTCGACTTAGAGGGGAGGATGGGTTGATTTCCTAATAGAAATATGTTAATTTCTTGAGTAATATCTTGATTCCTTATTTCAAAGCTATAATTTTTAAATTGTCTAGATAGTTGTGATGATAAAAAGGTAAAATCAGAAATCAGAAAATTCTCAAGGTCTCATAGACATCTATTTCTCTAGTGATTTGTGATTCCATATTCAAAAGTAAGAATATTTTATATATGTCTCGCACACACCTGAGAATATCTCTCTAAACTTAATAAGACCAAGGGTATTAAGCTTAACAATAAAATGATACAATTGGTTCCATATAAAATTAACCAAATTGAAAAGTACCTCGCTCGTATGAAGGAGGTACAATCACAAGAAGAACATGGCACCAATTTCAAGTAAAAAGATAATTAGATTGTTAAGATCATATTTCAAAAAGTATGTTGTCTATGCCAAGTTATCATTTACAATTAGTGGAATGAAAATAATTTGTTTGGGAGTGATACTCTTGTTATGAATTTTGATACAGTATTTAATGATTTGATTGAAAAATGATAAACCTAAGTCAAATGCACTTAAAAAAAAGTTAATGTAAAAAAATGAACGAACATTTGAATTTAAGAGAAAAACTAGTAATTTCCAAAAAGACTATTAATATCAATCATAAACAAAGAAATATAGAAACAATAAGTCAAGCAATAAACCCTATAAATATGGTGGAAAACCATTCCATTTGAAAGATTAATATTAACCACAATTTCGAAAAAAAAAACTTTAAGAATCGAATCAAGTAACTTACCATGTCTAATTCACAATAAAAGCATTCCAGAAATGAGGAGAAAACCTTTCATATAAATACCTCTAAATATTTTCCCATTTCATCCTTATATATAAAGGTGATTGGTTGTGATCATCATGTGATAGAGAGGCTTCATTGTTTAATATCTTAAATATATGAAAAAATTTATGATTAAAAAAATTAAAAAAAATCTATATTAAAGGGTAATAATGTATTGTATCCATAATCTTAGTGGCGTTTATGTTGAAATTGGTATGAGATAAGATGTTTATCGTTTATCATTTACTAATTTTAAGTTCAAATTTTTTCGCTCTCCACTATATAACCTAATATTATAGAAATTTAGTCCATCCATTTTGTAATAAAATATTTTATGAAAAAATTCAATGGTGTGCATACTAGATATGTTGTTGTTTATGATAAGTTATATATGTTTTTTAATTTTATTAAATTTAATTACTAAACAATATTCTTAATTGGAATACATATTGGGAAATATTTTTAAAAGTGACATTATTTAACCTCCTACCGATACGAACCCAAAACACATTCCTAATTAACAAAAATCCTACTTTTACTAGATATTGTAGGTATCCATCTTTTTGTTAACATTTTTTATCCCCTTTTATATTTTTTTATTAATTTTGAGTTCCATTTTTTCTCCTTGCCAATATAAAAACCTTTTACCCCATGTCTGCCCCAATATATTATGCCATTTTTTGCTCAATATATATCCCTCAATATAAATGCATGTGGTATGGTATTGCTCCCCTAGTAAATCCCCGTGTTCCATGCTTTTGTTGGTCACACTAATGAAACAAAGAGTTTGTAGCATGTCAAATTGAGACACTTGAATTTTATAGTTTGCAGCAAATAAACACATTGAGCATGGTTCTTAGCTTGTATTTTAGACCTCTAAACAATGGTGTTTATGATGAATGTGTCCTTGGAAACATCATATATGAATTTCAAAAATGGCATATCACGGGTAGTGAAAAATCAAGAAAAAATTATTATACTTACCATAGGCAGGTTATATTGTAATCACTTTATAGTAAAAAATGCATTTACTTTTGTTTTATATTTATTTAGAAAGTTTTATAAAATTTTCTAAAAAATTATCATATTAAATTGATTCCAAAATTAAAATTATTTTTAGAATTTTTTAAATTCAAAATCTCTATTTTTGATTGGTCTAAAGTATTGAATATACCATTTTTATGAGTTTTATTTTTGAATTGTCAGAAAAAAATATAAATTTAAGAAAAATATGTAAAAATGAGATGTGTACAATCTGTACACCTCTTATTATATCAATCTCTCCTATAATAACATGACATATATGCTATCATAGTACTAGTGTACCACCTATTTTTTAATTTTAATTTTAATTTTTTTTGTACTTACCTTTTTAATTAATATTATTTTATAATATTTTTTATATTACAATTATGGAGTATTAAAGGTGAGTGTGCCCTCGTTAATGTTACATAAATCATTTTTTGTATTAAATTGTT